>CAUYLG010039677.1:0-161712 GCA_963573385.1 Cacajao melanocephalus
ACACCTGTAATCCCAGCTACTCAGGAGGCTGAAGCAGGCGTATCGTTTGAACCTGGGAGGTGGAAGTTGCAGTGAGCCAAGATGGCACCACTGCACTCCAGCCTGGGAGACAGGGTGAGTCCCTGTTGAAAGAAAAAAAGAAAGAGAGAGAGAGAGAGAGAGAGAGAGAGAGAGAGAGAGAAAGGAAATACCTGTTACCAAGACTGAAGAACTTGCTTGCTTTAAGGTGTAAGACTACAGTCTGTTTCTCACCCTTGGATTTTCAGAAGCCATTGGCATCCTCTACATTACAAGTCCTCTTTGTTTTTTAAACCTTTCCTTCTTCCTCACTGCCATTTTTATGCCACTGAAGCTCAGCTTTAAGCAGAAGCTCCCTGGGACTGAGAGCTTGAGGATCCCATAAGAGAGAGAGAGCTTGAGGACCCCATATGAGTCTGTGTCTGTCAACAAAGCATTTTGAGCTAAGTCCAGTTTTATGTCCAGATTTTTTTTAATCAACAAAATTGGAGGAAGGAATATATGTCGCAGTTGGTGAAAATGGGCTTTTCTATATTCTGAGAAAGTTATTCTAAGAATAGGCCCGTAGAAGACCTAGCAGGGAAAAATATGAGCAAAAGAGGAATTCTTAAAATGCCTGTGAAAGCTCTTCCTGAAAACACTCAGAGACAGATCCCTGCTTATCTCCTTCCTCTGACCTGCAGCACCCCAGAGATGATGTGGTTGGCTCATGGAACAGGAAGGGAATTGCCATAAATCTGAGCTAATTTGGGAAGGGAAGGATGGAGCAGATATGCAGCAATCAATAGAACGACGTCTTGTTTTGTGGTAAATGTTTACTGGTTCTGTTGCTGGAATGTAATCCTGCTGCATCAGAACATGGGCCATTAGAGGTGAAATGAGTTCACATAACATCCTCCCTGTGTAGTTGGTATGCATCATTCCTCCAAGTACTGGAGCCCACGGTCAGTCTCATGCTTCCAACTAGAGAAAAGGTTTTGGATGATTCTCTACATCATCTTTACCTTTTATTACTTTATGATTCCTAAGAAAGAGAAAAACGACCAATTTCTCTTTTCTCAGCCCAGGTTTGCAGGATGGGCTGTATAAATGCCACTTAACATTTCCTTCCACTCCTGAAAGTGCAAACAAGGAGAGGAAACCACAACGAGAACAGCGACCAAATTGTTCCTTCACTGACTAAGCTAGAGGAGGGATGCATTGCTCAGCTGCTGAGGGGAGAAGGAGGCGAAGCATGTGTTTCCTTGTCATGGAAAGGAGATGGTATTAAAAATGCTTTGACTGAAAAGCAAGTGCACTAATTGATTGTTAATGACTGTACAGCCCTAAATGTCTGGAATTTGGTTTAGATTCAATGTAATTTGACATTTGCCAACCATTATTAAATCCTTTTGATGCTCTCCCTGTGCTGTGCTGATGAGCAGCTGATTGGCTCTTGGGGACAGAAAATGTGAATGGCTGGGCACAGAGTCAACAGGGTATCTGGAAGACAGCCAATTCACCCACTCCCCTCAGCCTCCCCAGGCTCACTGCTATGGCATCCTCCATGCCTCGGTCTTCTTGGGTCTCCTTTCCTGTTTCTGCTGGTTTTATTCCCTTCCATCATCATTCTCAAAATTGCATTCCTTTTCCAGCAGCAGTTCAGTTACCCCTTTAAAAGCAAATTGTATCCTCTGCTCTATTGGCTGCCCCAACTCAGACGTCAACATCTCATTGCAAAGAACAAAACTGTACTACATTCGTATCAAGGTAGAAAGATTAATAAAAAAGATGTAGAGGGATTGTATGAAACCCTGTTGGAAAAATCATTCCTATGGGAATTTGGGAGTTATCAGGACCTCTTCCTCTCTCTAATTTTATTTCTCCTTTTCTTTATCTTCTCTGTCCTTCCTTCCACAAACAAACTTCCTTGCCTCCTCACCCATTGTGTATGGTCCAATGTCACTTCTATCATAGCTACCTCTAAAATCCCTTAGTCCCAGGCTCTACTGAACCTGTTACCTGGCTGCCCACTAACACAGTCTCTGAGTCCCAATTCCAATTTCCCATGAGAAAGAATTTAATTGGCCAGGCTCCTCAGTGGCTGAATTGGCTGTTGCCCTGGGACAAAGACAAGCACATGTGTTTATCCTTCCAGAGCCAAGGCTGAGCCATAGGTAAGAAGGATAAGATGGGTAGCTCAGGTGTGCTTCCTCAGTGCAATGCAAGAGCCTTCTTCTTTATTTTGGTATCAACTCTCTTGGAATATTCAACACAGCTTTGCAAATAGTCCTATTCTGCGTGTTCATAATTTACAGCATACCCCACCTCTTGCGATGACCCACTCACTTTTCCAGAACTACCAATTGTTCCTCATCCACACTTCCACTGCATCTCCTTGCAAAAGACTGAAGGGGTTAAAAAAAAATCAGAGCACTTTTTAAGACAGTGAATCAAGAGAGAATTGGGAGAAGAATCAAGAGGAAAGCTCACAATGAAGAAAAAAGTCCCACATAATTCCATTACAGTAAGATGAGTTTTCTTATTGTGAGGTGCGAGGCAGCCTGGTGTAGAGGCGGAAATGATGGTGAATGAGGAGTCAGGAAGCGTCATCCTAGCTCTAGCTGTGCCTCTGGGTGAGCTTTGTAACCTGAGGCAGATTGCTTAGCCTTTCTGGGCCCCATTCTTTTTTTCCTGAAAAAGAAAAAAAATGGATTAAATGAATTTTAATATTCTCTTCTATTCATAAATTCTGTGATAATATAATTTCAAGAAATAGTTTATGTGAAATATTATAGAACAGCAAAATAATTTGAATGGTCCCAGAGAACTATTCATCTTTCCCATCATTCTTTTCACTCATTCAACAAATATTAGGATGTTTTACATGCTGGCACTCTCTGTGCTAGGCTCTGAATATGCAAATGACAACAGGTACAGTCTTTCACAGAATACACAGTTGAGCACATGAAGGAAAATCTTTATCATCTATATTGTAGTATCACTGAAGTAAGCCTTCCTTTTGCACTTAGTGCTGTTTTCTCCTACAAAATGGATGACTTTTTTCTTGTCCTTAAGTGATTGCCAACTTTATTCTCCTGGGTAAACCCTTGTAAACCTTCACACCTTAACTGCTGCCGGGAAACATGGACATGGCTGGAGAGAGACATGGGCCTCTTTTCCATATCCTTCTGTGTCAGATCTTTCCAACAGGGCTTCCTCTTCGGGTTTAGAATAACTTCCAAAAACATCAGAAGTCCTATATTGTAAGATAAATGTAAAAACATGGTGAAGCAAAACCAGACACTAATTATGAATTATCCGCCATGTTTTCTGTCCAAGCTCTATTAGCTCCTGGAGATGATTTTAAGAATTACAAGAATTAATGCATGGAGAATGAGGGGAGTCAGGCCTGGTACATGTAACATGCTTGATAAGTGCTTGCTGTCATTATCGTTACTAATAGAAATTCTCATCATTCTGGGGGAGGGTTTTCTGATCTGAAGGTAATCATGGTCCTTGGGGAAATGTGCCCACTACTCACGCTCAGCCCAAAGCTTGGACTGTGGCCTTGGCTCTGGGGTTCGGGACAGGAAAGAAGATGGGGGGATTTCTATTTGTGGTACATGGCCTCTCTCCCCGCCTCTTCTGCAGACCCCCAAGTGCCATGTCCCCTACTCACACAGAGCCAAGACGCCCCTTAACAAGGGGATCGCCAGCAAGCCTGGGGCACATGTTTCCCAGATTTCGTCTGCTCTTTGTCTGGAGACTTCATCCTTGAAAAATTAATCAATGCCTTCTCAGAAAACAGAACCCCAGTGGGAATGTTTGCCATTTTCTTTGCTAAGTGTTATTTTTTCCATATTAGAGGTCTGATTTCCTGCAATTCTTAGAGAGCACAGTGAGGAAGAAGGGTGAGGAAACTGGGCCGGGGCGCAGTGATTAAGTGCCTGCTCGTTTTTGTCCCGTTTCCTTCCCAATGGCAGCAAAGAGGCTTTAGGCGTCCCTGCCTCGGTTATTTTGGCATGGAGAGAACAGTGTCATTGTTATGTATTCTAGATTGTCTGATCAGAAGATTCAGCTCTTTCCCCTCGGTCCTGTCACTCACCAGCTGTGTGGCTTTCCTGGGGTCATCGCTTCCCTGGGCCAGTTTCTTCAGCCGTTAAAAGGAGACAACACTTGCTTGTACGATGACTTGGATTTCCTTCAAAATAAAATGTCAGGAATGTCTAACATACTATTATTATAATAAAAGGCTTCTGTCTTGGGAAGTAGCACTCAGTGCGAGGTGAAGAAAAGAGAGATCTGAGAGAAAAGGGAAAGGCAGCGAAGAGCGTTTCAGAAGAATATTCTGAGCCATTGTTCGGCCCGTCCCCCCATCTCTCTCTAAGGCGCACTTTATATTGGTTGTCACAGACCAATCACGAGGTGGTAGTACTTCTAGTACTATAATAGTAAATCTGATTGCGTTGATTTGACTTGGTTATTTAGATTTTTAATAACAGCTCTAACAGGCATAAAATAAAGAGAAAACAATTTATCAAAGTAATTACTAGCAAAGCTAGAACAATAATGGTGAACTATTAATAGTGAAAACTATACCCACTTTGGTTATAATGTTGCAGCTCTCCAAGATCTTTAACCTCTTATCTCATTTAAGAGTCATAATAAATGTGTGAGGTCAGGAGGATAGGTTTTCTCTAAGCCCAACTCCCTACCTTATCTGCTCTTTGTTGTCATTTGGGAGTCTCACTCTGTCACCCAGGCTGGAGTGCAATGGCACAATCTTGGCTTACTGCAACCTCCGACTCCCTGGTTCAAGCGATTCTGCTGCCTCAGCCTCCCGAGTAGCTGAGATTACAGGCATGTGCCACCATGCCCAGCTACTTTTTGTATTTTTTTTTTTTGAAAGAGAGACAGGGTTTCACCACATTGCCCAGGATGGTCTCTATCTCTTGACCTTGTGATCCACCCGCCTCGGCCTCCCAAAGTGCTGGGATTACAGGTGTGAGCCACAGCTCCCGGCCCTAATTTTTGTATTTTTAATAGAGACGGGTTTTCACTTTGTTGGTCAGGATGGTCTTGAACTCCTGACCTCGGGTGATCCACCTGCCTCAGCCTCCCAAAGTGCTGGGATTATAGCTGTGAGCCACTGCATCTGGCTGGCTCTTTGTTTTTGTTTTTTTGAATGAGGAAACCGAAGCCCTGGGAGGTTCAGTCCTAGCAGTCCTAGGCGGTAGAGCTAAGGTGAAAACATCACTCTCCTGTCCATTCTCTTTCTCACCTACTCTGTGCTACCAGCATTTCATTAAGCAACTTTTATCCTACTGTAATAGGATGCCCAAATATTTGGTTCACTTAATAGATGTTTATATTTATAATTAAGTTATTATAAATATTCTGAAGGTTTTTTTTGCAAAAGGTAAGTTGAAATATGTTTTTTAAAGGTCTATTTTTAAAGCTAAAAACACAACTACATTTTCATATTTGATCATTTATAAAATCAGGCGTTTCTGTTTGTACTGTAAAAACTGTATGACCCAGGAATTGGGATTAGGATTAATTAATTCACTAATTTAATTAGTGGGTAGACAATGAGCTAAAGTTGTGTCAAACACTGGGGATTCCAAATATGCACAAGGCAATTTCTGTGAGTTAGAACTGAACATTTATGTTTACTTATTTATTTTTGATGATGACAAAAACTCAACTTGAAGTGGTCTATGCACAATGGGGAATTCATTATAAGGATTCTAGGGTATAATTTATTATAGGGATACTAGAGTGTCTTTGTGGGAACCCTAGAAATGAAACATGACTTCTAGAACAGGGAGTTCAAGAGCTCAGGACCCTCCGCCTCAGCTCTGTTCCCCTCAGTTCATTTACTTCATTCTCTTTCTAAAGGCTTCCACTGATTTTGCCCTTATTGTCATAAAACATGCCTGCCAATTGCTCGGAAGTTTACTGACTCAAAGCCAGAGAGACTAAATTTCTTTTCTCAGTTCCAATTCCAGAATTCCTGAGGAAAGCCACCGATTAGCCTTGGACCAGGAGCTCACCCTATACCAAATGACTCTGCCCTGTGGGGTGGGATTCTCTGCTTCTGTCAGGTGCCTACTTCCAATCCATTGGCAGGGGCAAGGTGTGGGGTTGCACTGGACTAGCATGGTGGATCCTATGATAACCATATGGGTGTGGGCGAACAGGAGCTGTTACTGGAAGGGGGATATGGGGAAGAAAATCCCATGAACACTGGGCAGTCCCTACCCTCCTGAAGCTCCCAATCCAGTGATCTATAAACAGATGACACTATAATGTTAACATAAGCTGGATTAAAAAAGTATATCACATTGCTCAAAAAACACAGAAGGCAAAATTACTCTGCTTTGAGAAAGGAGTTAGGGAGGTTGTACAGGGAAAGTGAGGTTCTAGCTGAGTCTTGAAATATGACAAGAAAATCATCAGTGAGGAAAGGGCATTCTGAGCAGAAGGAACTGCGTATCTAGAGGCGCAGAGGCATGGAATCCCAGCATGAATGAGTGAAAGAATAAGGCTGAGAAAGAAAATAGCACTCTATATCCTTTTGCACCTGTGACTCATCAACTTTCCCTATCCTTTAAGGAGCAAATGAGGTCCTAAATTAACAGAAACATGTTTCATGGGACCATTGACTTTTCAGAGCATTTTAATGAATTCATTAGTTTCACACAATTTTGTCATGATGTAGGTAGTACACACTGTTTTTTTTTTCATTTTATTGATGAGAAAAGAAATTTTTAAAAGGTTGTGACTTGGCTATCATTAGTTTATGGTTAGAACTGGAACTAGAACCCAAGTTTTTAATATACAACTCAATTCTTTCAACTCTTTCCTCCGGGTTTTCCTTTAATGCCAATTTAAGGGATCACATCGGTGTCACTAATAATCCAGTCTATTATGAAAAGCCACTTGGATGGTCCAAAATAAATTGTATATATCTTATTTTGGTCAGCTATTTTTAAAATCTTCTAAAACATCCATTACAGAAAGTTATCTAAAAGAAGGGATTCTTGTCATCTGGAATGGGAGTGAAGGGGGACAAAAATGACCTTTCAAGAACTAGCTTATTCCTACGATTCTTTTGTTACAACAGGTATGTGCAGGTTTAAGCGAGTCACATAAATGTGTAAAATGAGCGTGTGATCAGTTTTTCACCTCACAAAAGGATTGCCTGCTTGCTTTGTAAGCCATGCGAAGACAGGAAATGTATCACGTTTTTGAAGAGCTAGAATTTGTCCAGTGTGGTCTGCTGTGCCTGGTACATTGTAAGTGCTCAATACGTGTTTAATGAACAAACACAAGAAATATTTTTTAAAAATAAGGTAACAATATAGATCTTTGATTAAAAGCAAGAGGCAGATATGCTTGGGATCAATTTTTGGCTGTACCACCTACTAAATGTGAAGCAATTGGCAAATTATTATCTAAGTCTCTGTCTCCTTAGCTCAAATATGGAAATAATAATGGTACTTAGTCTCAGGGTTGTTTATTTGTTGAATAAATGTTTATTAGGTAAATATTTACTGAGCATCTACTAAGCTAATAAGCACTGTTTAAAGTTAAGGGGGATATGTTTCAGAGAGCAGAGGTGACAGGGTTCCTAGACAATAAATAAGGAAAAAAAAATAAGTGAACAAGTTAATTAAAATTGGGATGCAATGCTACAAAGGAAATAAACAGGATAATGCAGAGTTGACAGTGAACATAGGAGCACTTGAGAGAGAATGATCAGAAAAGCTTCCCTAAGGAGGTGACGTCTGAACTGAGATCTGAGGAGAGGATGATAAGCATCAAGGATAGAGTTTTCTGGGCAGAGGAAGCAAGAGCAAAGCCCAGGGAGGAGACAGGAGTGCCGAGCTGTAGGACAGAGAGGAGGCCGCTGGGGACTGAGCGCACAGAACAAACGGGTACTTGGTGGAAGAGAGCCTGGAGAGTGGCCAAGTCATGGAGTGCCTTGTAGGACAAGGTGAGTGACTGCTCTGAGAGAAATGAGGAGCCACTGAGAGATTTAAACAGAGGAGCAGCCTTATCTGATTTACATTTTTAAGCAAACATTCTGTCTCAGTAAAGAACATCAGCATCCATCAAAGTGATTATATGAAAAACTTGAGTCCCTCTTGGTTCCTCAGTTTCCCTCTCCCCTCATCAGCAAACCCAGCGAACCTGTTCTCTAAAATATACCCTAAGCATCTAAATTTTTCTCCACCTCTACTAAAATCACTTCCGCTTGAGCTACCATCACTTGTCTAGGCTATCTGCGATGCTCCCTTAGACTCTGTAAGTTTGAGAACTTACTAGATTTTCAAGGGGGCCAGGGGAGGTGGCTCACACCTGTAATCCCAGCACTTTGGGAGGCCAAGGAGGGTAGATCACCTGAGGTCAGGAATTTGAGACCAGCCTGCCCAATACGGTGAAACCCCATCTCTACTAAAAATACAAAAAATTAGCTGGGCCTGGTAGTGGGCACCTGTAATCCCAGGTACTCAGGAGGCCGAGGCAGGAGAATTGCTTGAACCCAGGAGGTGGAGGTTGCAGTGAGCTGAGACCACGCCACTGCACTCCAGCCTGGCTGACAAGAGCAAAACTCCATCTCAAAAAAAAAAAAAAAGATTTTCAAGGGGTGAGGTGAAGTAGGCAGTTGGACATTTAACACTAAAGCTCAGGCTGGATTACATAACATAACACACATAAAATACCTGGCAAAGCACCTGGCTTCTAGAATGTTCTTAATACACATGGTCTGTTTCTTCTTTTCTTTTTTCTTTTTCTTTTTTTTTTAAGTAACACCCATTCTCCCAGTGTATTTTGACATGATGAAAAGATCAAGGGATTTAGAGCAGGAGATTTGGGTTCATGTCTGAGTTTAAAAGAAACATGGCTTTGGACAAGTCCTAATTTCCCTGAGCCACTATTTCCTCATCTGTGAACTGAAGATGCTGAACATTTGTCCTTCCTATTATACAGGGCTCTTGTGGGCTTCAAACAGGATGATAGATGTTAAAATGCTTTGTAAGCTGAAAAGCAACTTTTCATGAGCAATCAACCCTATGAAATTATATGTAATTCACTTTCCCTGTGAATGCGACCTCTCAGATTCCTATACTATAAGGAAATGTATTACAAAATACATTTTATTATAGGGCAGTGGGGTCTTTAGCTTACAGGAGTCCCTTTTTTTTTTTTTTTTGAGACAGGGCTTCACTCAGTCACCCAGGCTGGAGCACAGTGGTGCGATCTCAGTTCACTGCGACCTCCACCTCCTGGGTTCACGTGATTCTCCTGTCTCAGCCTCCCAAATAGCTGGGACTACAGGTGCCAGCCACCACACCCAGTAGGGAGTCCCAGATTCTTGAACCTCAGCCTTGTATGGCGCAAACCAGCACCGTCCAAAAGACCATTCTGCTAAAATGGAAATATTGTATGTCTGCACTGTCCAGTAAGGCAACCACCAGACATTGTGGATATTGAGCACTTGAAATGTGCCTAGTGTGACTAATGAATATTAATTTTTATTTTTAAGTTTTAATTAATTTAAACTTAAATTCCCAGGTATGGCTAGTGGCTATTGTATTGAAGAGTACAAGTCCAAACTCTCTACTTTCTTGGGTCCTTATCCGTAAAACAAGAACCCACTAAAATATTTTCTAGTTCTATCTATGCTTCTACATGTACAGTTTAGAAATAGATAAGCCAATTTGGATAGAATAAGGGTTGAATCCTGAGTTGCTTTTTTAAAAAAGCTCTCAAGTTTAATATAACACTAGACTTTTTTTTAAAAAGTTGATAGCTTATTTATTTATCAACAAAAGGGAAGACTTCAAAACAATGAAAACACAGTCTTAAGTAAAAGGCAACCCTGAAAGATGAACTACTTAAGAAACACATTTTCCTGGGAATTATATTTGGGTAGCAAGTAGACTACTTGTTCCAAAGTTAACATCCTTCATTTCTCATCAAGAGAGATCACTAGAGAAAAAATATTTGGAATTGAATTAAACGAATGGCTGCCATGGGGGTTGTTTATATGATGCTGCCAGTTGTGAGGTCACCAGGGGCTGCCATGATGAAGCTGGCACTAATTTTGTCTCTTTATATAAGAATTGTGTTCCTAATCTGAATATTTAGGACTTAAGGTGCAATCTATATTTTTAAAGTAGATGGAAATGGAAGGCAACATGATGGAACTATTTGGGGAAAAAGTGGGAACTCAGAAGAAAGGAACCCCAAGACAATTGACAGGACTAAAGATGAGAGATGGAGAGAAGTAAGAAAATCTTTTGAAAGGAAGAAATGAATACGGTACTGAAATCAAGAAGACAGAGAAAGAACAGATTGGGGTAGGCGGGGTGAGGATCAGAGAAGAAATTCCAGATTCATTTATGAAAGACACCAGGAGCTAAGCTTGTCTATGGCGGTGGGAAAAACGGAGCAAAACTGAGGAAGACCAGAAAAAAAATTGCTCTGGAAAGAACGATAGTGACAAGGTAGTAAGGACAAGGAGGGACAGCTGTCATCTCATTTAATTGAAAAATATTAATGGAACAGACGGGACAGCCACACTGATCCTTTACAGATAAGATGCTACTATAAAATTCCAGATAATAGCAGTGGAAGGCTGAAAAGTTATTGAGAGCAAAAGTGGTAAGAATGCTAATTTAATTGATAATAACATTATACTTAGCACAATGCTTAGGAATTTAACAATCACACATTAAATAAATTTAAATGACTATGAGTATCATCTAATTAGGTTGTTTAAATAATGTAACATAATTAAATGCTTTAAAAAAAAAAAGCCCTAGTACTTTTAAACGATCACTCTCACATTCTGAATTCTCCTTTTGAGCATTTAATGTTCAACACTGCCGTCCTGGGGGAGGTAGTATTAGGTGGTATTATCCTGACAGCCACACCTTTCCAAATGTATGAGGTTGTTGGGTTAGAGGAAGATAAATGGCAAACTTCGCTTTTGAATGCCATATTATTATTATCGATCCCTTATTCTTCCATTATCAGAATAGGTAGCTTCTTTCCTCAAACAACTACTTTGTCTCTTTCCTCTCTGTTCCCTCACCAAGCGGGGTTCCCTAACATGTCTCCTTGCCTTTATCTTAAGACACTATGGCATCAATCCTGCTGGGCTAAGCGTGAAATAGGTCATCCAGGAGCTCAGCTATGCAAGCGTACTTCACAAAAAGCCGTCTGGATTTGAGAATTGGAAGCCAAGAACCATAGACTTGTGGCTGTGACCACGTTGCTGACTATGGTCAGAGGTGAGAAAGGCCACATTTTGCTCTCCTGACTCCTTTATGGAAAGTCAGTCCTGGAATTTTTCTTACTCTGAGTAATAGCCTCGCAGTGGGTGGAAAGAAAAACACAAAGCATCTGACTTATTGAAAACACGTTTGTTTCTCCTGATCATACGTGAGTGTTGTGAATTGTTTAGGAAAGAATGCAGAGAGTCAGAGCTCTTATAACCCTACCCAGAAACAATCACAATCAAGAATTTGATGCATCTGTTTCCAGAAATCGACATATATATTAACATAAATGTGATCTTATCTATGGACTATTGCATAGGATTCTTTTTTAACCTCATGTGTAGTGGCCATATTTCCACATCAAGATGCCATACTTCACTGAATCAAAAATACCTGTAATCGTAAGATTATGTGCCCATTAAGAAGGAAAAAAATGCTGTCGATTATAAGTGGCAGACTCCTTTGACTATAAGACGCATCCTTATTTCAGAGATGCTAAATTAATAAAAAAGCATCTTATAAATGACGAAAGACAGTATTAAAAACCTACCTTCACCTTTTTGACAGCTGCATAATATAGCGTTGTATGGCCATATCATAGATTACTTAAAAATCCTCCAGTATTGGACATTTGTGTTGTTTCCAATATTTTCATGAATTTCCTGAATCTTTGCACACTTGTTAGGTTTACTTCCTCAGTCTGAATTCCTAGAAGTAGAATTGATGGATTGCACATTGATTCACTCAATTTAGCCATTCTACAACGTATACATGTTTCAAAACAGCTTGTTGTACAAGGTAGATATGTACAACTTTTGTCAATTTAAAATTAATTAATTAAAAGAATTGTACAGATTATTTCATCACCCAGGAATTAAGCCTAGTACCCATGAGTTATTTTTTCCTAATCCTCTCCCTCCTCCCACCCTCCACCCTCTAGCAGGCCCCAGTGTCTATTGTTTTCCTCTATGTGTCCACGTGTTCTCATCATTTTGCTCCCACTTATAAGTGAGAACATGTGGCATTTGCTTTTCTGTTCCTTTGTTAGTTGGCTAAGGATAACAGCTTCTGGCTTCATCCATGTTCCTGCAAAGAACAGCCCCATAACATGAATTTACCTATATAACAAACCAGCACATGTACCTCAGAACTTAAGAAAAGTTGAAAAGAGAAAAAAAAAACAGTTAATGAGTTATCATTTTCCTCACGCTAAAAAATGTAAAAGAATTGATGAATTAAATACGTATGTAAATCCTGTTTACACCAGGTGATACAGGTTTGCATTCCAACCAGTTGTGTATCAGAGTGTACGGTTCCTAAGGCTCTCAGCAATTGTCATGCTGTTAATATCCACTTACGCTTAACCTGGACCTCAAATAAGAAAACTCCAAAGCTATACACCTCATTTGTCACTCATTATTTTTCTTGTCTTTTGTCTTGGCATGTCTAATATTCAAGAGACTTCAGGAATTTGACATCATGATGTCTGTAGATGATTCCCTGATAATCGACAAAGCCCAGATCTGTTTACTTGTAGAGAGCTACCTTTAACAACAGGGGTGTATGTGATGATCTACTTTATTACTCATTAAGTTTCTGACAGTTAGCAACAAAGCCTAAACAAAGATCATAAATGTTTGGATGTGACTTAATATTAATAGTACCAGTAACTAGAAGTCAGGTTTTGGGCTACTTTCCTGAACTCTTTTGTTTATTTGATCTGAAATCACTGAACTCACAATGTGTGCTAGGTTGTAGAAACACAAAGATGGTCAGCTTAACAATTCTGTCCTGGGAACCTACAGTCCAACAGGGGAGATGAGATACACTCGTATATAAAGTTACAGAACAATGGACAACAAGATCATCGATTTCATAAGACAGGATATTATTTAGTGTCAAATGCATAGACATTAAGTCCAGAATTTGAATGAAATCTGGAGTTAGAATGCCCTGTCCCTCTGAGAGGCACCAAGCCCAGTGCTAATGTGCCGTGACCCTCTGGAAGCACAAAGATGACACATGGTCAATCCCTTTATAAGCAGCATCTGTGCCCTGTACCGTCCCTCAGGAGTCTGCGGCACGTCAACAAATGCTCAGCCTTTTCCTGGAGCACCAGAGGCACAGCTGTACCAGTGTCCTCTGTGTCCTGGAGGGGAGGAGCAGGACCGTTTGACTCCAGCTCCTCTTTGGGAGGAGTGCCCCTAGGGCAAGACACACAGAGTGCCCCACTGAGGGGCTGCTATGCTAAGAAAGTGGGAATTCACCAGTCACATTTCCATGCCCAGTGGCATAGGAACTGAAGTCTCATCCATAAAGTAAGCTTCCTGGTTAATCAGCAATTTAAGTTTTGGGACATGTGCCTCCCACACCAAATTTCAAGACAGGGAGAGGGAGGGGGAGAAAAGAAGTGGGTGAGAGAACGTTGGCTTTTTTAAAAAAATTGTTTCCAAAGCCAGATATACATGGTTTTTAGGAGGCATCACATCGTGGTCCTGCTTCAGGGCTGTAATTTAATAAGGATGGCAAGAAATAAATGATTCACTTGCTGATATTGAGAGAGTGCAAATGCACCTGCCCCAGGCGCTCCAAGTCAGGGCATATGTTTGTAAATGACATGCAGGCTGTGAACCTGCGTGTGGCGCCCCAGGTGGTGAGGCCAGAGAGACGACTGGACCACAACATCAGTGGATCTTAATCAGAACTGTGGATCAGAAAACCAAGGATATTTCAGAATAGATGGAGTTCCTAGGCACACTCCAGATCTCTTGAATCAGAATCTTGGGCTGGGCAGGGCATTGTTTGTCCAGAAATTCCACCGATGAATCAGACATGCTCCTCTGGTTAAGAATCACTATACTAGCTAACTCTAGCCGGAACTCTTATCTGTCAAGAACGGGCAGGCAACCTCATTTCTGATGTATTAGGACTTTCACGTAATTGAAAAATGAAGAAAAGTCAAAATGGGGCTTAAAAATCATTTAAATAGGTAAGCACATTTTGAATCCCATAACCTGTGCTTCCATTTAACCTAACAACACTGAATATAAGATTGCAATGCAATTTAATCTCACAAGATAATTAAAAGATTTATGAAAGATATTAATGCTTAGGAAACAATAGGCAGTGTGATCCAAAAATGGAACACAAATTTAAGGTTGTGTGATGAATGGCTTCTTTCAGTCCTGTCAGCGTACCTCTGAGACTGAAGGTACCACCTCAGTTGGTGAAATAATTAAAGTATAAATTTGACCTTCTTCATTAATGGAAAGCCAAGGCCCCATGGTCATCCTGCCTCCTCTTCTCATCCCCCTCCCAGGTATCCCTGCCATGGAAGTTCTGGACTACAGCTGCAAATGATCAAAGAAAGACCCTTTTGCAGCCGGGCGCAGTGGCTCATGCCTGTAATCCCAGCACTTTGGAAGGCCAGGTGTTTAAGACCAGCCTGGCCAAGATAATGAAACCCCGTCTCTACTGCAACAAAAAAATTAGCCTTGTCTGGTGGCAGGCACTTGTAATCCCAGCTACTTGGGAGGCTAAGGCAGAGAATTGTTTGAACCCTGGAGGCAGAGGTTATAGTGAGCCGAGATCACGCCATTGCACTCCAGCCTGGGCAACAGAGTGAGACTCTGTCTCAAAAAAAAAACCCTTTGCTCTAATGTTTGCAATAACATTTCTGGGCTGACTATATTACCCCCCAGGGGAGAATTGTTAATAATATTAATAAGAGCTGCTAACATTTGCTGAGCTCTTACTATGTTTCAGGCTCTATGCTAGAAGGAGAAAATAGATTTTCCTTTCTATTCCAGGGGTCCGGGTCCCTGAGAGTTTATAAGAGATGCAGTCTGTTTTCCAGAACAGGCTCCGCATTAATCATGTTACAAGGATAAAACACGTTTTTTTCCTACTCTTTCATAAACATGTTTTTTTTTCTACTCTTTCAGCCAGTGTATTGGCTTTCCCATAATTAGATACCATCTCTTTTTAGGGTACTGAAGCGCCATTCAGACCCCAAGTCAATAACACTGAACACAGTCTTAAGATTTGGTGACCAGAAGTACATAGAGCTGGGAGGTAAGACTATAGAGAAAAGTGAACAGGTGCTTCAAAACAAACTGAGAACAAAAGGGTGAGGGGAGATCTTGCAGGGATGCAGCCTGCAGGGAGAATCTGGTCCTCATAGGCCAGGTTTTTCCCATCTGCTCTTAGGCCAGGCACCTTAACCCCTTCCCACCTTCCCTATCCTTATTGGAGTCAAAGCAGTTACGTTCTCCTTCACTGAAGGAGAACCCTTCTATGAAAAGGGTCCCGCTGTTGACAGATATATATCCCTAACCCAGCCCTTCATACTATTCCTTCTCAAATTCTCTGCCAGAGACTTTCACATTCCTTTTTCCTTCTCCATTTTGCAGCTTCGTCAGTGGAGTCCCCTCTGCTCTCACATGCCCTCAGGACTCAAGATGAGAACAGCCTTTTCTCTACTCTGCAGCTCTCCTAGGCACTCATGACGTAGCTTTCAATGAGCTACTGCAATATTTTTGGGGGGAGAAAAAAAGGATTCTATAGTTATGGCTTCCACATACTGATCATGCCACCAGTGTACAATTTGGTTTCTACTCCCACTGTGCTCTGATGCCACCAGTGGCCCTGATGCCACCACTGGCTCCAGCAGGGTCACATTCCCTGACCATACCCAAGACCCCTTCTTCCTGGGCCTTGCCCCAGGATTTGGGACACAGTTTCCGGTTCCTCAGTGTCCACCAGTTTGGTTTCCTCAGACCACTCCTCTGTCCCTTGTGGCATCTGCTCTTCCTGACCTTTGAGTGATTTTTAAGATTCTGCTCATGTGTTCCCTCTATCCCCTCCCTCTTATTAACCTCACTTACTCCCATTTTAAACAAATGACCTTATCTCTATTCATCGTGTCCCCAGCCTGGTTTTAAACTCTGAACTAGCTTTTCCACCTTCCTTTCAGACACCTTCAACTGGATATTTTTGAAACTTCACATTCTAGTTCCTAAAACTAAATTGATCAGTGTTCTAAGTTTAGTTTAGTTCTCATCTTTTTCCATTCATTTCTTAATCTATAGACATCTCTTGATCTAGAAATAACTCAAGGTAGTTCCAGGGGACAGGGATGAGGGGAAGGTGGGCTCTGCTCTTACTGCCATTTAGGGATCATGGTGGGGGGGCGGTTCTACCATCTTCAGTGCATGGCTTCTGAGGAAGTCCCAAGGCTTGACATCCAGATGGCAAGAGGACAAAGGGCACTAAGAATCTTGTGTGGAGATTTACACAGGCAAGACCTGGGAGTGGCGCACATCATTTTGTTCACGTTTCATTGGTTAGAACTTGGTCACATGGTGTAATTGCAAAGGAGGCTGGGTAATGTTATTTGACTGTGTGTGCCAGAGAAGATGGGTTTTAGTGAGTAGTTAGCTGTCTCCCATTCTCCTTGTAACCTGTGTTCAAAGACTTAAAGATGGTGTCCCTTACTCCTTCTGATCTCCTTCCCTTTTCCAGTTAGTCACCAGCTCCTATTGCTATTTCCTCTATAATACCACTCATCACATCAGCCTCTGTTTTCTATCGTGAGTGTCACTCTGTCTTAGCCCAGGCCCTTATGAGCTGTAATTGGACAACTATAATGGCCTTCAAATTCCAAGTCTTTCTCCCTTCTAATCTGTCATTCATTCCACGAATATTTATCAAGCACTATATTCTGGGCACCATGTTAACAACTAGAGGAAAATGAAGAAATGGATAGACCTTGCCCCTGCATTTATAATCTTGCACAGAAAACAGGTTAAAAGTGTGGCTGCTACCACATTAAGTTGTTATTACCCGTGCAGGGTCCAAGAGGAACATGTGGGAAGGCCCCAAACTCCCTATTATTTCATGTAAGAAGGACACATCCTCTTCACTGTTCATTGTTCCCTGACCCACCATTCTGTTTTATTTTTATTACGGTCCTTAACATCTGAAATTATTATATATATTTATGTTTATTTGATGATTCTCTGTCTTGCCCCACTAGAATGGGAGCTCCACCAAGATCAGAGACTGTGACTCACTTGTCAGCAGCAGGTTTACTGGGTTGAACAGTGCTGACACCTAGTAGAAAGGGATCTAGGAGACTGGGCAAGGTGGTTCACGCCTGTAATTACAGCACTTTGGGAGGCCAAGGCGGGTGGTTCACCTGAGGTTAGGAGTTCAAGACCAGCCTGGCCAACATGATGAAACCCTGTCTCTATTAAAAATGGAAAGATTAGCTGGGCATGGTGGCAGGCGGCTGTAACCCCAGCTACTTGAGAGGCTGAGGCGGGGGAATCACTTGAACCCAGGAGGTGGAGATTGCAGTGAGCCAAGATTGCGCTATTGCAGTCCAGCCTGGGCAACAGAGAGAGACTCTGTCTCAAAAATAAAGAAAAAAAAGGGATCTAGTCTGGGGGTTCAGATTAGGTTTCTGGAAGAAATGATCTGTAGCATGAAGATGAAAAGATGCACGCAAGCTGACTAGGTTGGTGGTGGGAGGGAGGAGTTACTGTTCAAAGCCAGGAGGAGATAGAACATGGCTGAAATTCACTGTTGGGGAAGGGAAGGGTTGAAGCTGGACCTTGCTTGTAAACTAGGTGTGTAGGTTTACATTTTCTCCTAAAACCAATGAGGAACCACACTGGGTTCCAATTAGAGTTTAGACCCCTCTAGCGCTCTTTGTAGAATAAATAGTAGGGAACTTGTGAGAATGCAGGGAAGACATCCTGGTAGCATGAGCCAGAAGAGGCCTGGTGCTTTCCAGATCAACTTTTCAAAACTATTAGTTCAGATTATATTATCCCCTCAAAGAAAAGTGTCCCAGTGGTGAGTGTAGCAAAATGTTGGATGATTACTACATTTTTCTACTTATATTTTATCTTTCCTAGTTCAAGTCCTACCTCCTCCTAGAGGTTTTCCATAATTGCCCCTACTCTAAATTGCTGTAGAATTTCATATTTGTGTAATTCATTTGGCATGAATGCACTGTGCTATAATTTTTGTAACCTTTGCAGTTATGCCCAACCTTCCCCTCAATAGATTTCTAGCATCTTCAAAAACTGATTTTTGTTTGTTATTTTATAAAAATGTGCTTGTAGAAATGTAATTTGAACAAACTAATTCATGCTAAAGTGTTTGTCACTCACTGATTATGACAACTTCCCCCATCATACAGGAATCTCAAAAGAGGAAAAAGAGTTATTTAGGAAAAGAGAAATGTTTAGCTCCATCTTTCTGAGAACATATCTTCTTAGGATGTTACAAAGTACAAATATGGCTGATTACTTCACCCCAGTGCTACAGATAAATCTTAATGAGATTTCTGGCACCCTTGGGGAGAGATTTTTAAGTGAAAGAAGATGATGATACCCTACATTGCCTCCATGGAGTTCCTAAAGTCAGTGCACTAGCACCTTCCTGAAGATCAGTAGCTCCTTCTTTCCTCTGAAACATTCAAATGTTGACAATCACGTACTCCAGCAGGCAGAAGTGGCTTTAGAAAGCATGTGGTCCTTTGTCTGGGTCTTTGATTGACAGACTCACAAAGCAGGGTGGCAGGGAAATGTATTTTAATTCCAGTTGATATTGGAGAGCCACCCAATTGTGAAAAGGAGATTTTCTCTTAAATGCAGCCTTTCTCTTCCTATTTCCATCCTCTAAACTCCAGACCATCAAGGCCAGACTTGCAATTCAGAGAAAGAAGAGCACCAGAGGGCCCAGTGGGGTTTTTATTTCTGAAGTGTTTCTGCTGCACGGGGTCAAAGCGGGTAGGGAATTGTGTTTGGAGGAAGCAGAGTAATTGTCACCTGGGAAGCCAGTTATTCACAAACTCTAGGAAGTAAAAATGAAAAAGCCCTTTTATATCAACCCATGTCTCCCCTTGTCAGGGCAGAATTTGCCAGTGATAATTGCTGCCGAGGTGAACATCTCAATGTTAAGACATCATTTATTCCCCTTTCCTTTGCTTTTCAGACCACACTTACATGTCTTCCATTTTCTCCATCTGCTATTTTTCATTTTCTTTTTAATAATAATTAAACTAGCAGGCACTTATCTTTTGTAGGACTTATCTTTGCACTTGTTTTGCTTTTTGTGTGTCACACCATCATTGTATTTACATGAAAATGCCCCGCTTTTCATAAAAACTGCATTTTTAATAGCTTTTATGATTGCAGTGTTAAATCATTGCATCATTTGCTGGCTTAGGGTGTGTAAAGATGTTGTGTGCATGTGGCTCCTCAAGTGCTAACACACATGGACTATTCACCAGTTTGTGCAAGAAGGTAAACAAGAATATCTTTCTTTCCTTTCACATAGTCAAATTGAAAACATGGTATCTGTTAGACACAGAGAGCAAAACGTGAATTTAATTGGAAGGTTCACTGTATCTTCTAATTTTTCGATATTCAAAAATAGCTTTTTGTGCACTTAAAATAAAAAGGGAGCTAAACAAACAGTATCAGTGTTGTTTAGATGCAAGCAGTAATTGGCTAATCTGCTAGTATTCTTAATTCTTTCCCCTTGCTCCCTCTTTGGGAAGAGTGTCGAAGGTAAGTAGCTAGGAAAAGAAAACAAGAAAATCAAAGGATTTTCATCAACCACAACCTGAGTAAGCTGCCCCTGGACCATAGAGAGTTGACCATTCTTATTTCTGAAGACACCCTTGTTCAAATATGTTTTGAACACTTCAAAGCAAGCTGTGGGCTTCCAGGTTCTTGCTTATGCCTATTTCCTGGAGGCCAAGGTGGCATGTTAATACACTGCCTGACCATTTTGGACTTTGTGCTTGGCAGATTGTCATTTCTTTTGCTCAAAACCAGATCCTGAGAGGAATATGAACTTGATCTATGCCATAAATCAAGTTCTAATACAGGGCGAGAGTCTTAACCCCTCTCTTCCCAGCTCTACCTCCTGTGGAGCTCCTCTGCATGCTTCCAATACTATTGAAATGATTCAGAGAGCTGAACGGGGCTGTTATTTTTATCACTCAGTCCCAAAGGTAAAATGTTTAGCTAATTTGGTTCTGTTCCTGACCCCCTCCCTCCCTTATTTAGACATGGAAGGAGAAAGGCTAAGAAAAGAATGTGTAGGCAAATCAGTCCAAAATCAAAGCTTAGGAAAAAATGGAGAGAGAAAGAGGAGAAAAAGCCAGCAGAAAGGATGTAGCATGTGTCTAGACAATCTCCCTTTGTTTGCAAAAGGCTCCCCTCCTCCTCTTAAGACGGTTCCTTCCTTCACTCTTATTAATTTTTCTCTGCAGCTTATCTCTTAGCCCTTGGGTAAGAAAAGATCAGAGGCTGAGCACACCTGCTCCAGAGGCTGCAATTCTCAGCATCCCAGGCCTTCAGGGAGCTCAGAGAACAAGAGGCCTGCAGGCATCCGCAGGCGCCCTAGCCTGTCCTCTCTGAGTACAATGCAGTTTTCTCATCCCTCACAAGCACCCTGTCGGGCATTAATAGTTGTCCTCAACTCTGGACATTTCTTTTTCCCCTTGTGTCCTTAAGACATAGAAAATATCCACTTTAATGCCTCTAAGCAGAGGAAGTAACCCCGGAAGGTTAAGGCAGAGAGTGGACAACGCTATTGAAAGGCACATTGTTTGGACTCCTTAGTGATCACACTCTGGAGTTACTGTGCCTTACAGTATGAAGTTGGTTGTTATCAAAATGCTCAGAGCCAGTATGACCAGTGGGTTAAAAACTAGGGGCATCTGCTGGGTGCAGTGGCTCATGCCTCTAATTAAAGCACTTTGGGAGGCTGAGGTGGGTGGATCACCTGAGGTCAGGAGTTTGAGACCAGCCTGGCCAACATGGTGAAACCCTATCTCTACCAAAAATACAAAAATTAGCTGGGTGTGGTGGTGGGCACCTGTAATCCCACCTACTTGGGATACTGAGGCAGGAGAATCACTTGAACCCAGGAGGCGGAGGTTGCAGTGAGCCAAGATCGTGCCACTGCACTCCAGCCCGGGTGGCAAAGTGACACTCCATCAACAACAACAAAAAATCCTAGGGTCATGAAATGAACATACTTCCTAAGCAATGTTTTGACACTTGTTATCTGTCTTACCATGTACCATGGTCAAGTTACTTAAACTCAGCCTCAGTCTCCTTATCTGTAAAATGAGCATAGTGATAATAAGAATGCTTACCTCAGAACGTTATGAGAGCATTACATAAGCTAATGTGAGCGACATGCTTAGCATAACATGAGCTGTATGTAAGGACATCAAAAGCTATGGTTGAGTAGGAGGTGCTATTGTTGTTGTTTTGCTCTTATTATTAGTTTTAATTATTAGTGAGATGAACTGAAATCTGAATGATGACTTAATCTGTATCTGTAATGGTGTCTGAAGAAGATTCCAAAAACAAACAGAATGGGCTGTGATCAGCTCAAATGAGGAAAACAGTAACTCCTCTAAGTGTTTTAGACAGAGGAAATGAAATACACGACCTAATTATGCAGGCGACAGAAGAGATGAGAAACCGAACAGGAAATGGTGAAGCAACTCAGAGATTAACAATAGCAGGAAGCTGCTGCCACCCTTGGGACTGAAGAATCACAGGGAAAAGGAAAAGGTGATGTTATGGAAGTCAGGCGCCAGGGACTACCTGGTAGGAGGTGGGATCTCAGAGAAAGAGGCTGTGGGAGGGCAGCTTAAACTAAACCATAGAGGAGATAGAACCACTACTGTGAACTGTAACCTAAAGCAGAGAGAGAGAACTTACGCTGGGTTCTGTCTTCCTCCTGCCCTTTGGTGCTTCCCATTGACTGAACCTAGCCAGAGCCTGTTGACAATGAAGCCCGAGGAACAAACTGCAGAGCCATCAATGTGTACAGACTCAACAGAGACGGATTTCAGCCTTGAAGGAGAATGAACTCTTCATGCCTATGAGAATAAATAAAGAACTACTTGATATATTCAAGAGGAGCCATTTAGATTCAGGGTTTCAGCATTTAACTGGAAGATGTAAAGACCTAGAAGTTCAAAGCCAGGTGATTATTTTGTTATGAAGGTACCTGAGTGTAAAATGATAAGAAACACGGAAAAGAAGTGCAGACAATCCTGTACCTTTTGGAAAGCTGCTTCTGCTACTTCTTCTTCTTTTTCTTCCTCCTCCTCTTCTTCTTCTTCTTCTTCTTCTTCTTCTTCTTCTTCTTCTTCTTCTTCTTCTTCTTCTTCTTCTTCTTTCTTCCTCTTTCTCCTCTTCTTCTTCTTCTTCTTCTTCTCCTCCTCCTCCTCCTCCTTCTTCCTTCTTGTTCTTCTTTTTCTCCTAGAGAGTTTTTATCCACAATCATTTTAATCACTCACCAAAAAGCTTTATTATTATTTCTTGATGCCAGTTGTGTAAGTTATTGACCAAACCACTAGCAGCCATGGTGAGAGAAAATAGCTTAGCCATCATGGAAGGCCAACAGTGATTCTTTGGCACATTAAAGGGTACAAAGGGGAGAGAAAAATTGTTACTGTCCTTGCTTTCTGCAGAGTTGCTTTGAAGTTGAGGAATGTCCCTTTGAAAATAAATCAATCCTAAGTATGAGAGAGATAGAATCAACCTGATACATGCTGTAAATGCTCAACAGCACCTTGGCTTCATCTCTCTGTCCTAGACCATAACACTTGTTTCTTATGAAGTGCCGGGCTCTGGCTCTCTTCCCAGTACAGAATGGGCTCCCTAGCCATTTCATTACCAGAAATTACAATGATCATCTGCCTAACTGGGAATAGCATTATCTGAAACACAATTAGAAGTAAACTGAAAGTCTAGGTGGCCTAGTGATACTAAACAGAAATATCACTGCCTAGCATGTCATATCAGATTATATTTTCAGGATCATCACAGGTTGTCTTCATTCTCAGAAGCACCTCAATTGCCATTAACATGGCTGGAAGGAGTGAAGCGGTTATCAATATCTTCAACTTAGATATCAAGAAATTGAAACACCTCTGTTTCTGGGGTCATCAGAAATAAAGACCCTGGTCACAAAATGTCTTCTAAACCCTTATGCGTATAACAGTGATTTGGTCTATTCTGGTTCTAAATCTGGAATTCTCGCCCAGTGGGAGTGGGAGGAAAGTAACTCTGAAAACAGGTCTGCTTAGGGCTAGAATAGCACACACTAATTTAATGAGGCAGCAGGGCACATGCTCCAAGGGAAGCTAGCTACAGGAATTTTCCCAGAAGACAGAAAGCACTGGAACATGGCTCTATTTGCAACTGGAAATGAGAGTGTAGGAAAAATCACCTCCATGTGAGTAATGGGAACCTAGCCTCAGGTCACTGACTCTGCCAAGGCAAAGTCCCTTCTCTCTAAGGCAAAAACATACAAACCAAGAAAGGAACTGTAAGTTTGTTTTGCCACAATGAAAGAGAATGTTCCAAAGTGTGTTTTATGTGTTTATCCTTGAAATAATGTAGCCACATGACAGTGGAACTGTTGGTCAAAACTTGGTTCGGATTAACCCAAGATGCTGAGCTCATCAGAAGAGGTGACAATAACACTGTGTAGCATTCGCCAGTAGCAGCATCCAGTGGGGGAGGTATCCGGAGCTGCCTAAGGACAGCCACGATGGCTGGTGAGTGAAGCCATCCCTGTGACCAGAGCAAGGGTAAAGAATAACAAAATGAAGATTTAGTTTGTATCGGCACTCTCTGTGCATTAAATATAAGAGACATGTCCCCAAATGAATTGCAGTCTTTTCGACAATGATGCTCTAGGAAAAAGAGCAAATATTGACACTTCAATAATGTTTGCCCAGCAATCAGTGAGCTGTATACAGCACTCAGGGTATCTATGTTACTGGAATCAATTAGGAAAAGGGAGAATTGATATCCGCCAATGAGAAATATATGGTAACTGCTGACATTACAGATAACATGGCCTCTGTAAATCATTTCTGAAGTCCTCAGCCTGCCAACACGGTCATTGGCGATTAGGGAATCTGTCTAAGAACGCAGCCGTAACTTCAGTTGCGCTGTCCACTGCGTTCACCAGACTGTCTGCTTCAATATGCAGTTTCCATCCCACACATTAACTGTTCCTATTCATTCATTCGTTCTTTGATTCAACAAATTTCTTGAGGACTTACCTTGAGTTAGCACTATTTTAGGACAGAGTTCCTGGTTGGGAGGGGAGGAGAGGGAAGGGTATAAACGATGAAAAAGTACACAGTAAGTGATATATTGCATGAAAATGAACAAGTCATGTGAAGATTTGGGTAAAGAGGATTCCCTCCAGGGGATACACCACAAAGGCCCCGAAGTATATATCAACTGCCTTATCTTGACTTTCCTGGTGTGTTTGGTTGCTTCTTAGACTGGTTGCTCTTTCCTTCCTTCCTTCTTTTCTTCCTTCTCACCTTCTTCCTTCCCCTGTCATTTTTATTATTTCTTCAGATATACTGTCAGAGGTCTTTTAATGAAGTTGATGGCCATGAAGACCCTACACCATAAAGACTTATTTTCCCATTAGATCTGTATTGTCGTTATTCAGATGTTTCTCTCTTTCGCTCTCTCACCAAACAGATTTTTGCTTTCTTGAAGATAAGGATACACTCAAGTATCTTAGATTTTTATGGATTTCCCAAAGTATCCAATATCATGAGGTACAGATAGGAGAGGCTCAGTATAATGAAAGTTGGCTCCATCTGAAATGCTATAAGCTGGAGAAGCTTATTGATATAAATGTGCCCACCAAAGAGACTTTTTAGATATTTTTGGACTATATGTTCTTGATTGCTCTCCTTTTCTTTGTTATATATATTTGATCTATCTCTAGGGAATTAACATTATTTAAAGTACTCTGGGGAAGAAAGCTCTAGATGTCATTGATATATATATATTTTTTTGCCGCCTTTGGAGTATCAATTCCCTTCCTGTGAAGTAACTATTCATGTCTATTGATAAAAGCAGTCCAGTAATGAATAGTTTTTATGTGAAAGTAGGTATGTATAGTGTAATCAGGCTGGATAAAGTTGAAAGATAAAGCTTATTAGCTTCTCTTAATAGAATATGATTCTAAAGAGCCAACTAATGATTTATATAGGTTTGGGGAAAGCCCGAAACCTTAACTTTTGGAGCCAATGAAAATTTTATTTTCTCACTGCATCTCTTTTGAGAAAGGAAAGATGTTGTGCCCCAGGATGAGAAGGGGTGGTGGGGAAGGTTTCACATAAATTCTCAGCCTGTGTATTTTAGGATCACAGCTTTGGCACCCAACCTACAACCAGTGTAGATGAAGAGGGTTTTTACAGCAGTGGGCTGGTGCCATAGTGATAGGATGGTTGCTAAGGATGTCATTATCACTCTGATTGCAGGAATCAGAGTGATTGAGTTAATTGGCATGACCTCATTCTGGTCCTCGGGGCCTACCTGTTCACAAATTATAAAGGAGACAAAAAGCTGATCTTTTTATAGTGGCAGGAGGCAGCACCTGTTAACATTTAACATAGCATTTGAAACCAGCTGTAATACACATTATTTATCTACCTGTTATCTTTTTCTCACATTGTGTCCTCCTTCTCTCTACTATATAGAATTAAGACATGCCCTTCTTAAATTTTTTTTTCATTGCTCTATTTTTCTCCATTCCCTCTAGAGAAAGGGGAATTTTTTTTTGTCTGAAAATCAGCCATTAAACTGAAGAAGGCTCAAGGAAATGAACTGAAATGTCTCATAGGAAGAAAAATAGCACTATGAAGATGAAAAAAAGCCCAGGATAATGGAGATTGATCGCTTGATCTATCTATGGCCTCAAATAAAACTGATTGAATTTAACATGTTAGGTTACAGTTAAAAAGCTAAGTTGTTTGAGTTGGGGTAATATAGTTTCAGATTTTCATAGGGAGCCATTTATTTATTTTTGCATTTGTGAGTCATTTAGTCATTCCCTTGTGAGTGAGAATACATTTATTTTCCTACTCCCTGCTGTTAGGCGTTCTATTAATACCACACTAGTTGAAATAAATGGAGCAGTAGAAACTGTTTGGTGGTGAATTTGTTTTTCAGATTTTTTTTTTGTTACTGCTATTTTGGTAAGTCGGCTTTCCAACCCCTCCAGTGGTTTAAATAGAGTATTAACTTCTCACCCTTTCTCTTCTCTTGCTTTGTATTTAATTGTTGCTTTTGTTTCAATATTGACGATTTCAACACCACCTGAAGGTGTATAATCCAATAAATCCAAGAAGAGCGGGTGTCTGGCAAAATATTCCTAATCAAGCACCAGGATTGTCAAAAATTATGGACAAAGTGACAGTTTTCTTAAACATCAGTTTTCTCTCCACCCGTTTGTGCTCTACCCAAAAGGAAAATCCAGCCTAATGAAGAGGGGAATTGTTTTTTCATGTTATAAAGAAGTAGCATGGGTCATGTTTTCCAGAATTCTAAAAGGGGATTTTCAGATGTACTTTATTGTGCTAAAACACAATAAGGTTTGCTCATGCTCCTTTGCACGAAAGCTGAGCAAAATACAACGTCCTTGTTATTCTGGACAGCTAATTACTGTCAGTAATTGTTGTTTGTAATGAACACCACGCGGGATAAAGCAGGGTGGGGGTGGGAGCTGGGGGGAGGGTCCGCTTAGGCTTTGAACCGCATTCAGCCCACTAAGGCTGATTCAACCCAGCCGCAGGAGGTCTCCTATGGGGGCACGTCCAGAAAAGCCCCAAAGGGGGATTGGAGGAAAGCACGTGGATCTACACACTTTCTGGCACCGCCAAAGGTCAGGCAATAATCGAATCACTCTTCCTCGGCTTTCATTTCATCAACTGCACTGATGAGGATGGGGGAGGGGGCCTGGCGGAAGGGAGCGGTAGGAAGTGGTCCATCCCTCGTCCTAAGGAGGGGGAGCAGGCTGGACAAGGACATTCCATTCTATTTGCTACTCACAGAAGCCTTGGGAAAGAACAAAGAAAGAATGAAAAGGAGACAGACATGCTGGGCACGCGCTTTCACAAATACACGTGCGCACGCTCACACACACCCCCATTTGCAACAGGGAGTCAATAAGAGCAAAGATAATTTATGCTGAGGCTTCAAACGGCAACCTAGAAGTGTAAGGCGGGGAGGGGAAAAATCCTAAGTATTTGGCTGCCCTCTAAGACCTTGATTGTACCTATGCCCGAAATAGATAGAAACACGGTATCACCTGAAGTCTCAAATGGGGAAGACGAGGCTTGGAAAAACTAAGTGAATCCTCTCAAAAAGACAGAACAAATATTCAGGAAAGTGGCGACTAAATCTCAAGTCTGTGTCACGAGCTGGTGTTCCCGAGACCACAGGGCCCCGCGCAGATGGCATTAGATAAAAGCAGCATGTTGGAGGAAGCACTAGAGATCCGGAGCCCACACGGTTCCCTGCAGTCTACTTCATAAAGAGACTCCACGTCTTGGCGAGGATCTTGGACTGTCTCTGATTTCTTTCACTTGTTTCATAAAACCAACAAAGTCAAGTCATTGAAACATTTTACTGGCAGTTCTGGGTGTATTCTAATTGGCCTGTAGTTGGAATTCCCGTTATTGCCAGGGAGAAAGCAACCGCTCCAATTCCTTGAAGACTATTTAGGGGGTAGATTTATGGAGAGGAAACAGGAATGGGGTTGAGGCGCAACTTTCTAAAGCCATTTTCTTTGATTTGGGGGCAGGGGGTCGAGGGGAGCTTTTGCCACTAATTTCCTGCCTGCACATGCTTAAAAATGTTCACCATTTCCTCCACCACTCCCATTTTCGTCAACGTATTTGAAATCCCCAAGGATCACTTATCAGAGTCTATCTCATCTAGAGGTGAATTATCACCTCTAATGCTAAGGCAAGTCCCAATCACATTCTGTTCCTGTCCAAGCTGGCTGCTGGCTGGGAGAACCAGTTCCAGTGTTTGCCCCATCCCAGCCTCTACCAAGGTTAGTTAATGAAATTGAAAAGGAACTCGCTGCCGGCCACAGTGACTTTGCATTGTGCTGGAGACAATGAGGGTAGTGTTGCTGGGCTGTGGCTCTCACAAGCAAATGCCACTGAATATGTTTAGAAGGAGCATGCTTAGTTAGACGCTGCCATGCTGGGGGAGCCAAAATCAACTGGAAAAGGAAGGAAGAGTATAGAACGGTTTTATGTCTTAGTGTGCAGGGTCTGGACTTTGGTCTAGGTTAGAATCTCACCTACAGTAGATTTTGAATCTCAGTCAACTTATTTAACCTCTTTTGTGCCGCAGTTTCTTTATCTGTAAAAAAAAAAAAAAAAAAAAAAAAGACTAGTATCTAATTAACATGTTTATTATGAGGATTCAGTTATATTGTGTGTATGGAGCATTTGGCGTAGTTAGGAATATGATTAGTACTTGACAAATCTTCCTTTAACAAGCCACGATCCCTACACATTCCTGTAGCGCAGTTGCCCTCCCAGCTGTTCATTTTGCAGAACTTAAATAGTACCTTAGGGTTAGAGTCATGATAGGGAAAGGAGGGACCTAAACTTTTTTGACTTCAGTATTTTGCTATTGATGCTTTTTCTAGATATTAATAGCACCCATTGAGGCAATTAGAGAGAATGAATGTTGCAAAATGAGAAAAACTTATAAAGGCTTTCAAACGTTGAATTTCCCATTCTGCTTAATCTTATGGTTTAGTAAATTAAATACAATGCCTGCGAGTGATGGGTTTGTCATTACTAACCAGAGATTGTCAAGTGCCCATCTAGTCCCCACTATTTCTAATGTTTTGGAGTCTTGTGGTCAAAATAGGCAAACTTCATTTTGGTGGGGTGTGGAAGCATCCAGTCTCACAGTTAGATATGGCTCCTTTAACTGCAGGAAGCTAGAGTACATAGGAGGCATCACAGGTTCCTTGTCTGGGCAGATTTTTCAGGGACAGTCCAGCTGCTGAGATGTGAAGCAAGTCCATTCTGGCTGGCAGGCAGCAAGGTGACAGCCCAATCGGTTCCTATCATTGGAGGAGTTAACACAGAGTATCATAAGAATGACATCATGAGGGGGTGAGCTCAGGGGTAGAGAGTTCAAAGCATTCAGACATCCTGGCAGGTGAGGAGCATCAGGGATGTCTTACGGACACAGAAGGGTCATAGACACCACACTCCCTCCCTTGACAGTGGGGGAAGGGTGCAGAGTGAGTCAGATTCAGGCCCTGGTTCTCTAGAAAGCCATTAATACAAGGTTTCAGGCCTTGGGTTAGAAAGCCAGCTGTCAGTGCTGGAGGGCAGGCAGGTACCTGATCTTAAGGCAACAGCAGAAACAATAATAGGCACCCTAGGAACTTGACAGCAATCCTTAGGCTTTAGCATGTTAAGTCAATGAATCCTCTCCAGAAGCTTATGAGCTGGGTATGATTATCAACATACCCATTTTTCAGAGAAGGAAACTGAGGCTTAGAGAGAAACTTGCCCAAGGCACACAGCAAGTAGCAGAGTTGGGATCAAACACAGGCAGGTGGACTGCAGAGTCCATTCTCAGTCACTGCGTCAAACGGCCTCTCAAAACAGATACTCCTTAGAGGGTTACAGAGTCCCAGACCTTGGCAAGGTACGAACCTGTAGGTGAGTCCTGAGAGGCCCCAGCTACCGGGAAGGAGGTATGCAGTGTGGAAAATCTAGGCTAGGCCTGACACTGTGTCACAGTGTCCCTTGGAGGAAAGCATCTCAGCTCTTCTCAATAAATGGCAGTTTGTATTTCAGTCAGGAGTTTCTGTTCTAATTCAGATCTAGGAATTTTGGCTCAGTGCTAACCCAGAGATCCCTCAGGAAATGACAGATAATTTCTGGCACTACTCTGTAGAATTTAAGCAGACTCAAAGATTCATCTGCCATGTGGTCAGATCATAGTGGAGCTCAAGGGAGAAAGTGAGCAGTATTTGTCTGCATACCAATGTACAAATCCTTTTCTTTGAAAAGAGAACTTGGATTGATTGAGGTTCTACAATATGCTTTACATAAGGAATTGCTTTTAATATTTATAATATATTCATTTCTAAAGCTACTGTCTTTAACAAAGTACCACAGACTGGGTGGTAATTGATTGTTGTACAGTTCTGGAAACTGGAATTCTGGAATGAAGATGATGGCAGGGCTGTGCAATCTCTGGAAACTCCAGGGGAAGGATCCTCCCATTTTCCCCTTCCTACTTTCTTGTGGTTTGCCAGCAGCCTTGAACTTCTTTAGCTTATAGAGTCATTATTTCAATCCTCTGTCTTCACATGACATTCTCCCTGTCTCTTCACACCATCTTCCTCCTGTGTATGTCTGTGTCCAAATTTCCTCTTTTGTAAGGATTCCGGTAATATTGGATCAGGGCCCATCCTAATGACCTCATCTTCATGTACTATACTTGCAAATAACCTATTTACAACTAAGGTCACATTCTGAGGTACTAGGGTTAGGACTTTGGGGGCAGAGAGCAAAATTCAACCCAAAATATACAAAAGACTTATTCAATGAGTACCCACTCCTCACTTTTACAGACTAGACAAGGAAAAGGAGGCTCAAGTTCATTCAGATAGTAAATGATGGAGTGTAAGAATCAAACCAAGTTGAGCCATGTCCACCTGATACTGCCTTCTTAGGATAGTAAGCAGTTTGTTTGGCCCTTTAGACGACACGAGGTACTTTTTAAGAGCCACTGTGTTTGCTTGCTGCACGGCTCAATCTTGCTGGAGACTTGGAAGGCCTGGTGCTCATTCAATGCCAGGGCTTTTAACAAACCCCCCCACCCCCATACTTGCTACTGCAGAAACATAATGTATACCCCATGTAATGAAGAGGAGTCTTAGATGAATATGTGCTGGGTACTTCCAAGGGTAGATGTTACATCCCAAGGGCTCTACACTGCTCAGGAGAGTTTCTCATACTGTATAAACAGCAGATGCCATACGATATGTCTTACTCTAGAGAGGTTTATTTGTTGTACAAAGAGTCAGAAACTTGGAGAGATAATCCCATATTGGCACCTGATTCCTGGAAATGGAGTGTGTGGCCTGGGGCTATTCACTTAACCCCTCAACCTCACCATCTGGGTCGTGGAGGTAATGATGCCCCTCTCTTTTGAGGCATTATTTGAATGGCTTCAAAAATGTCCTGAAAGTCTCTGGCAAATGGAAACGCTACATTGACAGCCAAACATTGAATTGAAAATAATTGGAATTTGTAGATTGTCATTCTTAGGGATCTCAAATTTCTTATGGCTGATCTCCATTCCCAAGCCTCAGGAACTGGAAGAATTGACCTGGAATGTTGCCAAAAGTTAAATCCTCTCTGATCTTCTTTGCTGTTCTGTTTTCAGTTAGAATCGCAATTTGAGTTCTCTGAAAATGGAACACTAGGTCAAGGGGGATGTTTGGGATTATTAGTTGCCATCAATCTTCTGGGAGTGAATGTGTGTCTGCACAAAATTTTTCTTTAGAATTTCTTCTTTGACAAAACATATGCAACATCCAGTCTCAGAGATAGATTCCTGTAGTCTTCCTGCCTCATTCAAGTTGTTTAATTATATTGTTTTTACCATCCCTTACTGTCTGACTTTTGGATACCCATGTAATTATCAGATTAGCTCCTATGTAAAATCCTTGTTTTTGGTTTTCCTTCCAATATGCTAAATATATGTCTAGTGGCACAGAGCTGGCACTAGTACATTAAGAAACCCAGAAGAGAGTAGAGCCAGATGTAAAAGGTTCACATCTCACTTTATCTTTTACATTTTATTTTTATTTTTTGAGAGTCTGGCTCTGTTACCCACGCTGGAGGCTCACTACAGCCTCAGACTCCTGGTGATCCTCCCACCTCTGCCTCCTGAGTAGCTGGAACTACAGGTACAGGCCACCATTTCTGACTAATTTTTTAAAAATTATTTTTTGTAGAAACAAGGCCTTACCATGTTGCCCAGGCTGGTCTTAAATTCCTGGCCTCAAGCCATCTGCTCACCTCAGCCTCCCAAACTTCTGGAACTATAGGTGTGAGCCACTATGCCTGGCCACATCTTACTTTACATTAGAACTCTAGAGCATTAGGCATCTTACTTTTTATTAGAACTCCAGAGTATTAAACACTCTTGCCCATGTTGGAGCTCTGCGAGGAAGAGAATCACATCACAACACTATTTTGCAGCATGATTTCCACTTATCTTTGTTAATAAATTGCATATTTACAGGTTCCAAATAAGAGAGAAATGCACTCCCGTTACATTAATGTTTTCTGTAATGAGTAGGAAGACGGCTCATTAAAATTATTTGAGGTGCCACCTTTGATGCTCAGTCTACTTTCTGGTTGATTAAGGTTCAAGTCCTTCTTGATGTCTCTATTTGCTAAAGAGAGAGAGAGACAGAGGGAGAGAGACAGAGAGAGAGAGAGATTTGGAGCTGGCTGACTCATGTAGGAATGTTTTAAGCCTGTTCATTTCCTGGCAATCAGCTATTTGGTCAGAAATGTGGAGTTATTTGATAAGTATTTATTTAGTCCTTAAGTGATGGTCATTGCATCATTTAACTTACACAAATGTCATTGTTCCCTTACTTGTCTGCAGCAAACTTGTTTCAAAACCAATAGAAAATCTCTCTAGATGAGCACTGTCCCACTGCTACATGTAAATGAATGATTAGCCAAGAGAATCTACAAATGGCCTGTTTTCTTCAATTTTCATGTATTTTCTGCTGCTGGACTTCACTTTTTAAAGAAATAGAATTAAGAGGGACTCAGTTGCTGTTTATCTATTAGCTTAGGTATATGGCACTGAGACAATTCATTGAACGCTATTACCCTTGCAAAGCCCTATTTTATTTTGTTTAGTTACCCCTTTCATGTCCATTTCCAATCACCCCCACAACACTTTCATCAGTACCTTCTCAAATGTGTTTTACAGATCCTTCTAAACCACCATCCATGTGTTTATTTGGTATATTAGTGTTTATTTATAAATATGGATAGTGTCATTTATGTGTTTTTAAAAGTTCTATAGATGGTAATGTGCTATAAATCTCATTTTCTTTCTTATTTTTATCTAACATAGTATTTTTGAGATTTCTATATATTTCCTCTATATAAATCTAGTTCATTGCTTTTGAATCTGGCAGATTTTCCCAATACATGCGTATACCATTTCTGACTCCTGCATATAGTGTACTTTACTTATTCATTTCCCTAGTGGATATCTATGTGTTACCCAGATTCTCTAGTGGATACTTAGATTGCTTCCAACTTTATGGTTACCATAAATAATGCTGCAATAATCCTCTATGAGCATGTTTCCTTGTGCAAGAGAGTCTCTGGAGTATACATCTAGGAAGGAAATTTTTGACTTGTAATATCATACCCATGCTTTATTTCACTAAGTACTTCTCAGGTTGCTATGCAGAGTATTTCTACCAGTTTGTAATTCACCACCAGTAAGGACAAAACTTCCTGATATCCTTGCCAGCACTTTCTAATTTTTGTCAATCTAATGAGTGCAAAATCATATCTCATTTTGTAAAAAAAAATGCAAATTTTGCATTTCTGATTACTAATGAGGATGTATGTCATTCATATACACAACAGCTGTTTTGATTTTCCCATCTGTCAATTGTCTGTTCATGTGCTTTGCCCATTTTTAAAAAATTTTGGTTTCCTGTCTTTTTCTTGCTTGTTTGCAAAGTTTCTCATATGTTCTAGATATTAATTCCACATTACTTTGCAAAGATCTTTTTCCAATAATTTGTTGATTTGTCTATGGATAAATGGAAGTTTTAAATTTAAATGTGATCATATTCACCAATTTTTTTTATTAAATGATTTCCATTAATGGCCCTTATGTAAAATCCATGTGTGATTTTCCTTTTGATATGCTAAATGTACATCAAACAGTGAAGAGCTGACTTTGGTACATTAAGCAGCTCAGAATAGAGCCAAAGTGGGCCTCATCTCACTTTATATTAGAACTCCAAAACTTTAGATATTCTTGACCGTATTGCAGCATTGCTTACAACAGCAGCACATTACAGCTCTATTTAACGGTATGAGATCACTTATCTTTATCAAAGAACAAGAATGACAAACCCAACACACTTACAAGTTCTGAATAAGAGAGTAAGACATTTTCTTTGTGCTCTTGCTTCCTACAATGAGTATGGCAATAACTAATTAAAATAATTTGCAATGCCACCTCTAATACTCAGCGTGAACTTCCTACTCACTTACTCCTTTCTGTTCCTAGTGTGGTTTGGCTTTTTAGACCTTCAGTGTATGGAGTTTATTCATCATATTCCTCAGTTTATGCCTTATTGTTGTTATTTGTCCATGCGAGTCTCCTCTTCTTATTTTATGAATGTATAAATATATTTATATGCACACATATAATAACATAGATTATCTATCTATCTATCTATCTATCTATCTATCTATCTATCTATCAACCTACCTACATATCTATTTGTGTACCATAATGGTAGATGGAATTACTGATTCCAAATATTTAGCCTACCTGTAGTATTATGATATATCTATATCCTTGCCATAGCCTTCTAGTGGGTGGAACATTCTTCCTGGCACTTGACTTTGGGCCTGGCTGAATAACTTGCTTTGGTTAACAGGATATTAGTCCCATTGTATTAGCATGGTTAGGCTTCTCCACTTGAGCACCTGCCCTTCACCACAAGAAAAACATAACTTGGGTAGTGACTAATCTAAGAAGGATGAGAAACATATTAGACATACCTGGACCCAAACTTTAGCTTGTAACCAAGTTGCCAGCCTAGATAAGCCAACTCCAAACTGACCTTCAGATGTGTGTGAAATAAATGTTTATTTTGTAAACCACTGAAATTCTAATAATTATGCAATATTACTGTAACAATAGCTAACTAATGCATCTTTCATTCTTCATTCCTTCTTCCTTTCTTCTTTTATTTGCATATCTCATTTTATTCTCATAACACTACCATTTCCCTCCAGCTAGGTTAATGTGCTTTACGCGTATCCTTTTATTTCCAAATGTTCTTGAAATAAATATATATGTATTTTTGTGTGTGCAGAAATTTTTAATTTCTGTAAATAATGTTATATATCTCCTGTTTCCAACTTTTTTCACCAAGCATATGTGTATGTATTCATTTCTAATTGACAAATAATAATTATGGATATTGATGGGATACAATGTAATGTTTTGTAATTCTTTGCTTCCAACTGCTACATAATACTCCATGTTGTGTCTCCATCACATTTTTCCTGTCCACTCCCACAGTGGTAAATACTCAAGTTACCTATGAATCCCTGATCCCTTAACCCATGTTGCAATGAACATCATACACATCCCTTTATAGACCCAAAGGTTGATTTCCAGGATACATACCCAGAATGGAATTGCTAATTTATAGGATACATGCTTAGTTCATAAGACTAAATAGGGAAAAACTGCCATATAGCCTGTCTTTGCTTCAGCAGTGCCTGAAAGTCCCAGTGTCCCTATACCCTCACATCCTCACTGATTCTTGGTATTATCCCACTGTCTATTTTTTTTTTTTTTTTGCCAATCTAATTGTTTTAATTTGTATTTCACTGATTACCAATGAGTTTAAACATCTTGATATATGCTTGTTAACTTTCTAGGTTTTCTCTAGAAAGAAATTGCCTTGCCGACTTTGTCTATGGGAGTTATATTTTCCTTATCCATTTTTAGATCTTTATATATTAAAAAATCTCTTGTTGGTTTACATACCACAAATATCTTCTTCTTCTTGGTAGGTATCCATTAATGTGTGGTGCCCTTTATTGGGGTAAAATTCTTAATTTTGGTGTAAATTAGTTCATTTTTTTTGGCCTGATGATTTATGCTTTTCAAGTTTTGTTTAAGAAGTCATTTCCTACCCTGCCACAAAAATAGTACCTTACATTTTGTTATTTAAACTTAAGTGCTTCACCAGTCACATTTAGGTATTTTTTCAAGTTTCTAAAATTTTCTAAATTATAAATGTAAGTACTGAACTTTATCAAATAATGTTTTGCATCTGGGATGATCAGGTAATTATTACAGCTATGTTCATACATGAAACTGACCTATAAATGTCTTCATTATACTGTAATAAATCAGTACTTACTCAAATTCATTTTTATTTTAAATTAACACATAACTGTACATAGTAATGGGGTACAGGGAGATATTTCAGTACACTTGTATAATGTGTAATGATAAAATCAGGATCATTAGCATATTTATCACTTTAAATATTTGCCATTTTTGTGTTGGGTACATTCAAAATCCTCTCTTCTAGCTATTTGAAAATATACCATGAATTATTGTTAACTATTCCACCCTGTAGTGCTTTAGAACACTAGAACACTTTCCTCTTATCTAGCTGCAATTTTGTATTCATTAAACAACCTCTTCCTTTCTCCCTCTTCCCTTTACACTGCCTATTTTCTAATAACCACTATTCCACTCTCTACTTCTATGAGCTCAACTTTTTTGGATTCCACATGAGTGAGAACACACAATATTTTTCTTTCTTTGTCTGACTTATTTCACTTAAAATTATGTCCTTCAGCCTCATCCATGTTGTCACAAATGATAGGATTTCATTCTTTTTATGGTTCATTGTGTATATATACCACATTTTCTTTATCCAGTCATCAGTTAATGGACATTTTGGTTGATTCTATAGCTTGGCTATTGTGACTACTGCTGCAATAAGCATGAGAATGCAGATATCTTTTCAATCTACTGATTTTCTTTTCTTTGAACAAATACCCAATAGTGGGATTGCTGGATCATATGGTAGTTCTATTTTTAGATTTTTGAGGAATATCTATATTGTTTTCTGTAATGACAGTACTAATTGACATTCCCAATAGTGCCTAAGAGATTGTTTTTTTCTGTGTCCTTGCCAACGTTTTTTTTTTTTTTTGGTCTTTTTGAGAATAGCCATTCTAACTGGGAAGAGATGCTATCTCATTGTGGTTTTAATTTGTGTTTCTCTAATGATTAGTGATGTTGAGTATTTTCTCATATTTTTGGCCATTTGTATGGTTCTTTCTTGTTGTTGTTGTTTTTGAGACAGAGCCTCGCTCTATTGCCAGGCTGGAGTGCAGTGGCATAATATTGGCTCACTGCAACCTCCGCCTCCTGGGTTCAAGTGATTCTCCTGCCTCAGCCTCCCAAGTAGGTGGGATTACAGGTGTGTGCCACCATGCTCAGCTAATTTTTGTATTTTTAGTAGAGACTGGGTTTCACCATGTTGGCCAGGATAGTATTGATCTCTTGACCTCATGATCTGCCCTCTTTAACCTCCCAAAGTTCTGGGATTACAGGTGTGAGCCACCACACCCAGCCTGTATGTCTTTTTTTTTTTTTTTTTTTTTTTAAGAAATGCCTATTCAGATCCTTTGCCCACCTTAAGATTAGGTTATTCATTGTTTTGTTGTTGTTGTCATTTTTTTCCTGTTGAGTTATTTGAGTTCCTTATATATTCTAGATATTAATCCCTTGTATCTATAGTTTGCAAATATTTTCTTCCATTCTACAGGTTGTCCCTTTACTCCACTGATTGTTTCCTTTGCTGTGCAAAGTTTTTTAGTTTGATATAATACTATTTTATATATTTGATAGACTCCCCTATTTTTGCTTTTGCTGCCTGTACTTTTGAAGTATAAAATCTTTTTCCAGACCAATGTCCTGAAGCATTTACCTGGTTTTGTTTTTGTTTGTTTGTTTTTTTTTTCCTAGTAGTTTTCTAGTTTGGGATCTTACATTTAAATCTTTTAAGTCTGGTTTGAGTTGATTTTTGTATATGTTGAGATATATGACTCTAGTTTCATTCTTCTCCATATGGATATCCAGTTTTTTTAAGCACCATTTATTAAGAGGCTGACATTTTCCCAATATATATTGCTGGAACCTATGTTGAAAATCAGTTGTCTGTAAATGAATGAATTTATTTATTTGTTTTCTATTCTGTTCCTCTGGTCTATGTGTCTATCTTTATACCAGTACCATCCTGTTTTGATTACAGTAGGTTAGTGACATATTTCGAGGTCAAGTGGTATGATACCTCCAAGTTTGTTTTTGTTTGTTTGTTTTGTTTAAAATTATCTCCTTGGGATCTTTTGTACACATTTTGGGATTATTTTTTCCATTTCAGTAAAGAATGCCATTGGTATTTTGATAAGGATTGCATTTAATCTGTAGATTGCTTTTGGTAGTATGGTCATTTTAACCATATGAATTCTTTTAATCATAAACATTAGGTGTTTTTTCTTCCATTTTTTATGTGTGTCCCCTTCCATTTCTTTCATCAATGTTTTGTAGTATTCATTGTAGAAATCTTTTATCTCCTTGGTTAAATGTATTCCTGTGTGGGATTTTTTTTTTTTGTAGCTATTGTAAATGGAATAATTTTCTTGATTTTTTTCTTAGCTAGCTTGTTATTGGTGTTTAGAAATGCTAGTGATTTTTGTATGTTGATTCTGTATCCTGAAATTTTATTGAATTCATATATCAGTTCTAAGGGTTTTTTGATGGAGCCTTTAGGTTCAGTATATCATTTTATCTTCAGAAAAGGATAATTTGACTCCCTCTTTTCCAAATTGGATATTATTTTCTCTTGCTCCAGCTAGGGTTTCTAGTACCATGTTGAATAAGATTGGTGAAAGTGGGCATCCTTGTCTTGTAAGCTTTTTTTTTTTTTTTTTTTTTTTTTGAGACAGGGTCTTGCTCTGTTACCTAGGCTGGAGTGCAGTGGCATGAGCTTGGTTTACTGCAGCCTTGACCCCTGGGCTCAAGCAATCCTCTCCCCTCATCTACCTGAGCAGCTGGGACTACAGGTATGTTCCACTATGCCTGGATAATTTTTTAATTTTTTGTATAGATAAAGTCTCACTCTGTTGCCCAGGCTGATCTCAAACTCCTGAGCTCAAGTGATTCTCCCACCACGACCTCCCAAAGTGCTAGGATTACAGGCATGAGCCGCCATACCAGGCCCTTGTTCCAGTTCCTAAAAGAAAAGCTTTCAACTTTTCTCCATTCAGTATGGCGTTAGCTGTGGGGTTGTCATATATTGCTTTTATTGTGTTGAGGCACACTACTTTTATAACTAATTTATTGAGAGGTTTTTTTTTTTAATCATGAAGGGATATTGAATTTTATCAAATGCTTTTTCCACATCTATTGAGGTAATCATATGGCTTTTCTTCTTCATTCTATTAATACTAATTTGATACATCATGTTTATTGATGATGTACATATGTTGAACAATTCTTGCATTCCTGGGATAAACACTTGATCTTGACGTATATTTGAGATGTACTGTAGGATTCAGTTTGGTAATATTCTGTTAAGAATTTTTGCATCTATGTTAATCTGGGATATTGGCCTATAGTTTTTTTGTCATTGTTGTATCCTTGTCTTGTTTTGATAACAGGGTAGTACTAGCCTTGTAAAATGAATTTCAAAGAATTTGCTTTTCTTCAATTTTTTGGAACAATTTGAGAAGAATTTATGTTAGTTTTTTTGTTGTTATTTTTTGTTTGTTTGTTTTTATTGTTGTTTGCTAAGTTTGGTAGAATTCAACAGTGAAGCCAGCTGGTCCTGCCTTTTTTGTATGTGTGTTGAGAGGCTTTTTATTATTGATTCAATCTTCTTATCTACTGTTTCTCTGTTCAGGCTTTCTGTCTCTTCCAGGTTCAGTCTTGATAGATTTTATGTGTCTAGTAATTTATCGGTTTCCTCTAGGTTTTCCAGTTTGTTGATATATAGTTGTTCATAAAAGTCTGTAATGATCCTTTGTGTTTATGTGGTATCAGTTGTAATGTCTCCTTTTTTGCTTCTAATTTTGTTTATCTGGGATTTCTTTTTTTTTTTTTTTTTTGTCTTAGTCTAGTTAATGGTTTGTTGATTTTATAAAGGAGAAAAAAAAACTTGTCATTTCATTGATGTTTTGTATTGCTTTTTCATTCTCTGTTTCATTTAGTTCTTTTCTGATCTTTATTATTTCTTTCCTCTTACTAATTTTGTGTTATATTTGCTCTTGCTTTTTTAATTCCTTGAGGTGCATCATCAGGTTATTAATTTGCAATTGTCTTACATTTTTGATTGTAAATATTTATTTTTATAAACTTCCCTCTCAGTACTACTTTTGCTGTATTTCATAGGTTTTGGTATGTTGTATTTTTATTTTCACTTGTTTTAATAAATTTTATATTATCTTTAATTTCTTCATTGGCTGTTCTGGAGTAGGTTGCTAAACTTCCATCTGTTGGTATAGTTTCCAAAGTTCCTTCTTTATTCACTTCTGGTTTTATTTCATTGTGATCTGAAAAGATGCTTGATAAGATTTCAATTTCTAAAAATTTGTTGAGACTGATTTTATGGCCTAACATATGGTCTATTTTAGAGAATGTTTCATGTACAAATGAGAAGAATGCGCATTCTGAAACTGTTGTATGAAATACTCTGTAAAAGTCTGTTAGGTCCATTTGGTCTATAGCGCTGTTTAAGTCCAAAGTTACTTTGTTGATTTTCTGTGTAGCTGGTCTGTCCAATGCTGGCAGTGCAATGCTGAGAGTTGAAATTCCCACTTACTGTTTTCTTAAGGTCTATCTCTCCCTTTAGCTCTAATAATATTTGTTTTATGTATCTGTTTTATATATCCAATATATAAAACAAATGTTATTTAAATAGATATATCAGATACATAAATATATCTATATATAAACATATATTTATAAAACAAATATCAGATATATTTTATATATCAGATATATATCAGATATATAAAACAAATATTATTTGTGTTTTATGTATTTGATATGTGTGTGCTGGTGTTGGGTACATATATATTCATAATTGTTATATCCTCTTGCTGAGTTGATTCCATTTATATTATGTAATGGCTTTCTTGGTCTCTTTGGGGGTTTTATAATTTAAAGTCTATTTTATATGATAAAAGTATGGTTACTTTTGCTCACTTTTGGTTTTCACTTGTGTGTACTATCTTTTTCCATCCCTTTGCTTTCAGTTTGTGTGTATTCTTTGCAGGTGAAGTGAGTCTCTTGTAGGCAGCAAATAGTTGGGTCATTTTTGAAAATTTATGCAACCAGTCTGTATCTTTTAATTTGGGAATTTAAATCATTTACATTCAAGTTGTTATTGGTAAGTGAGGAATTAACTTTTGTCAATTTGTTAATTGTTTTTTAGTTGTTTTGTATCCTTTGTCCCTTTCTTCCTCTCTTGTTTATCTTTTCAGTTTGATAGTTTTCTGCCTTAATAACATTTGATTCCTTTCTACTTTCCATTTGTATATATGTTCTACTTGTGGGAGTTATGCTTTCACATGCTTTCATGATGGTAGATATCATCCCTTCATGTCCAGATGTAGGACTTCATCAAGCATTTCTTGTAGGGCACGTCTAGTGATGATTAATTTTTTCACTTTTTGCTTTTCTTGGAAAGACTTTATTTGTCCTTCATCTCTGAAAGATAGGTTTGCTGGGCATAGTATTCTTGACTAGCCATCTTTTTTGAACACTTTGAATATATAAACTCATTCTTTCCCGGACTGTCAGGGAAATCTGTTGTTAGTACAAAGAGGTTTCCCTTCTATGTGACTTGATGCTTTTTCTCTTGCTGTTTGTAGAAATCTCTCTTTATTTTTGACCTTTGATTATGATGTGCCTCTAAGAGACATTTTTGAGTTGAATTTATTTGGGGATCACTGAACTGTTTGTATCTGGATATCCATATCCCAAGACTTGGAAAGTTTTCAGCTATTATTTCATTAAACAGGTTTTCAATGCTGTTTCCTGTCTCCTCTCCTTCTGGAACTCAGTGATTTTCCATGTGTCATGTAGACTTTCTTTATTCTTTTTTTCTCTTTTTTGTCTGACCAGGTATTTCAAAAGACCTGTTTTCAAGTGCAGAAATTCATTCTTCTGCTTGATCTAGTCTATTATTAAAGCTTTCATTTTATTTTTTATTTCACTCATTAATTTCTTCAGTTCTAAGATTTATATTTGGTTCTATTTTATGATATCTATCTCCTTTCTTTTTGTTGAATTTCTAATTCAGATCATTAACTGTTTTTCTGATTTCATTGAATTCTCTTTCTGTGTTCTCTCATATTTCATTGATTTTTCTTAATATTTTTATTGTAAATTTCTTTTCAGACATTTTGGAGATTTTTTTTTGTCTTTGGGGACTGAGACTAGAGAATTACTGTTTTACTTTGAAGGTGTCATGTTTTCTTGCTTTTTCATATTTCTTAAATCCCTACATTGATATTTGCACATCTTATGGAACAGCCCCTTCTTCTAATTTTATGGAGTAGTTTTCATGGAAAAACACTTTTTCCTGTGGGTGTGTCCTATAGTGTTGGTTGGATAGTGTACTTTGGCTTTGGTTGTGTGTGGCACAGTGGTGTAGTCTCCATAGGATTTCTTTGGTTTTAATCAATGTCAGCATGTCTATGAGTACCTCAGTGGCCTACGCTGTGGTAGAGGCTGTGGCATGGCTTTGCTAGAGAAGGGGATGCCAAGTGGGTTGGTCCTCTGGCTCCAGGGGCCCACACTCAGGTGCATAACAGCTCTGCCACTGGAGAAAGCCACTCCTCTGGCCCCTGGAGGACACATGTGGATGCTCAGTGGTTCTGCTGCTGAAGGGGGTAAGATTGTTAGCAGCAGTATATCCTAGACAGGTCAGTCCTCAGGCCCCTAGAGGGCACATGAAGACCCATGGCAGCTCTGCTTTGAGGAGGCACGATTGCCAGCAGTGGCAGCAGGCCTTGTCCTTGCTAGTCCTTGGGTCCCTGGAGGGGGCACCAGCTCCACCACTGGAGGGACAGGGTCACTGGCAGTGGTGGTGGCAGGTCCCAGGTAAGTTGCTCTTAAGTTCCGGGGAGCACATGCATTGGCTTCCTTTGCCCTAAGGGCAGCCTCTTCACTGTACCTCAGAGTGTAGTATTGTAGTATGCTATGTAGGAAGTGCCAGAGTCATGGCTGCACTGCTGGGTCGAGCTGGTGTTGTGACATAGCAGTCCTTTGGATGAATGTAGCGGGATGTTGGTGGGCTTCTAGGATGTGGAGATACAGGTCCTACATGGTACACTCTTAATTGGCTTCACTCTCAAAATGACAATGTGCTGCCATTTTGAGGAGAACCTATTATAAAATCCCTCTCTGGAATAATGCAATTGTGGCAACCCAAGACAGCTTTCCATACAGGTCTCAAGGCCTGCAAGGGCTGTGGGTCTCTTCTTTAGCTTGGACTGCAGGTAACTGTGGTGGAAATGTGGATGGCTGGGGAATCTTCCACTTACCTTTCCCCCCACAGTGGGAGTCTATCCTGGCTCTGAGTCGATCTCAGCTGGTGCTTAACTTCCCTCTCTATGCTGCCATCCTGAGTCTCTGTGACTCAGAGGGTCTTCGTCACTTTTTGCTGAAATCCAGTGTTCTCCCCTAGACATTCTTTTGAACATGTGATTGTCTGTTTTGTTCAAATTATTCTTCGTGGAGGAGGTGAGTGCTGAATGCTTCTAGTCAGCCATCTTGATGACATCTCTTCTCAATTAAATTATTATTTGATTTTGATATTAAGGATATACTGGCCTCATGAAATGAATTGGGCAGTGTTATGGGTTGAATTGTGTCTCTCCAAAATTCATGTTATCTTCTTAACCCTCAGTATCTCAGAATGTGACCTTATTTGGAGGTAGGATCTTTACAAAAGTAATTGAGATAAAGTGAGGACCCTAATCCAGTATGACTGGTGTTCTTATAAAAAGGGGAAATTTAGACTCGAAGACAGAGAGAACACTATGTGAACAGAAAGATGGTCGTCTACAATCAGGGAGAGAGACCCGAAACAGATCCTTCTTCACAGTCTTCAGAAGGAACCAATCCTGCCAGTGCTTTGTTTTTGGACTTCTAGCCTCCGGAACTGTGAGACAATAAATTTCTCTGCTTAAGTCACCAGGTGTGTGGTACTTTGTTACAGCAGCCCTGAGAAATGTATGCAATCAGCTTTCCATTATTCTATTTTTGAGCCCAATGTATATATAATAGAGATTATTCAAAACTAAATATTTAATATATTATCAGTATATATGTTCTTCCTTGTGTAAGTTTTTGTGTTTTTGGCATTCATAATTGTTTTTGCTTTTCTACTTGCTTAGTTTTGTAGGCACCAAACACCATTTCATCCCTAAAATTTCTGTCATGAGCATGTCTCTTCACAATACATTTAAATATCAATTATTCTAAGAATTTTTTGTCTTGAAAGCATTTCTCTCAGAGCCTCTGACCTTTTTCTCTAACGTGGACTGGTTGCTCTGTAGTTCTGCCACATGACAATCATTCTAGGATCTCCTCCCCTTATTAACTAAAGAATTTCCTTGGCCTCTCTCCCATGATGGAATCCCTGTTTCCTGAATCACATGTCTTTTTCTTTCTTAGTTGACTGTTTTTCATGAAACACATATGGCAGTAGCATAGAACAAAGGGTACAAAGGATATATTTTTTTTATTTAATTATGGGAAACTCATCACTATTACATTTAAAAATACTTTCTTCTCTTCATCTGGAGATTGATTTCTCTCCCTCTGTGATTCATAATTGATGGAGTCTGTTAGTTCTATTTCTATCTTCCATATTACTTAATTTTTACCTTTTTTCTTCCAATTCTTACCCTTTCTAGTTCCTCTTAGGGGACCCCTTGTATATAATTTCCTAGCTTGCTAATTTTTACTTTAGCTATGTTCATTCACTCTGCAACTTAATCTACCCTTTGGGTCCTTGATATTTTGAATTATAACATGTCTCTAACTTTGGATGTTTTGCTTCCTATTCCCAATAATCTACTGAGTTCCATTACTGCTGTCAGGTCAGGCCACCTCAGACTGGCACTGGCCTGCCTTGAGACAGCAGTAGATGGACAGAAATATGTCTCCAAGACAATGTGGAGGAAAGAAAGTCATCCTTGAGTTCTTCCCTTTTCTTTGGTTTCTGACCTGCTTCCTTCCAAGACTGTTCTTACTACTTTTGGTCTCCCCAAGGGCTACTTGCAGTTAACAGTAAATTATTAAGGCTCCGTATTCCTTCCACCTCTCCTGTGGTATCCCCAAGGTTGAGTTGTAGTAGGGAGTGGGTGTAGGCAATAATCTGTGTTAACTCACTAACTTGCTCAGACTATCAAGCCCAGATGACCGTTTCTTATTTTCATTCCAGGACCCTTATTAAATAATTTAATCTCATTGAGCTCTTTTTTTTTCCCTGTGTGTAAATTGAGAGTAATAATAATACTTGTTCTCAAGTTTAAAGGAACTGTGGGAAAATGAAAATCATACAACTGAGAATTGTACAATTTCTTCACTGCACTTAGAAGTGGTTCTAATTATAAAAATCTCAAGAATCTGTTGTCTTGATGCCAAAACATTGGAGAAACAGGCTCTATGTGACTCTTGGTCTCACTTTTGTATCAGGAGAGGAGATCTTGACCTAGGGGATGTGCCGTGGGTGACATATCAGTTACGGCCTGGGCTTCACGGACAGATAGACCTTGGTTTGATTCAAGGATCTGCCATTTACTACTACAGCAGTCATCTTTGTATCTCCAGGGCCTAGCACAGTTCCTGACACATGGTAAATCTCCAATAAATGTATATTGAACAAAAAAAATTATTTAGCATCATCAAACCTCAGTTTTCTTCTCTTAAAAATGGTAATAATAAATTCCTACATAATGCTTAGCAAAAAGTATGTGTTCAATAAATATTAGTTCTCTTCCTTATCTTTCCCTTTGTGTGGTTTCAACCATTATGTTACTTAAGTAGCTCATTATATGAATAGTCAAAGAAACTTGTGCTAACTTGCTGTTATTACTTCAATGCTCAGAACAGAAGAGGGAGGATGATTTTCTCCAGCTGTTATACTCATATAATAATTTCCTGAAGAGTGAATTAGGAATGAACCCAAATTACAAAATGCAGCTCAGAGTCTGCATCAGGTTAGAAAATACATTAAATCTAATGAAATACCTAATTTGAAAGCAGATTTTGGAATCTGCAAAGCTAAGGAATTGGCATGATCTGAAACATAATTCAAAATTTATTTCATTCATAATTTCAAAATGTTGCCTTTAGAAGGGACACTGATAAAAAAAAATCAGATGGAAGCTGGGCACGGTGGCTCACGCCAGTAATCCCACCATTTTGAGAGGCTGAGGTGGGTGGATCACCTGAGGTCACGAGTTCGAGACCAGCCTGGCCAACATGGTGAAACCCCATCTCTACTAAAAATATAAAAATTAGCTGGGAGTGGTGGCAGGCACCTGTAGTTCCAGCTACTTAGGAGACTAAGGCAGGAGAATCACTTGAACCTGGGAGGTGGAGGTTGCATTGAGCCGAGATCAAGCCACTGCACTCCAGCCAAGGCAACAGAGTAAGACTGTGTCTCAGAAAAAAAAAAGTCAGATGGAAATCTGACCCAGTTTCATTTTTTGGTTAACTGATTTATTTTGTTTATTTTTTACATCAGTATTGGCTTGGATACTGAGACTTTCCATTCAGGGTACAGAATGCAAGAAGGCAAATACTAGAGAAGCTTAAGTTTTGAATTCCTAAAGAGACTTGGTAGCTAATTGAGAGATTTCATTATAATATTCCTTTTTCCTCCCACATATGCTTTTAAAACAATACAAATAAAATATAAGATCAAAGCCAGAGCTGTTTAAGAGAAGTCATCCACATCCCTGATTCAGTTAGACCTTGATTTCCACATTATTGCTTCCAGCTAATTGTAGTGTTTTCAGAAAGACAGTGTAGCAGCGTACTTGGTTGCAAGCAGAAGGAATAGATTCTGGTTAACTTACGTGAAATGGGAATTTACAAAGGATGGTGAGAAGTATGACTTAGGGGGACTCACAGAATTAAAGGGAAAACTGAGAAATAGGACTGACTGAAGAAAATAAAGGAACCAAATCGTTTTAGAATTCTAGTTTCAAGATTTACGTAACTATCTCACCAGGCTGTGCTGCCATGATGGGCAAGTGCTATCTCAAGATGTATAGGATGGAGGCTCCTTTGACATAGTGAAGTTTATGAAACTGCCTTTGCAAAAATTATAACTGAGAAAATCATGACAGTGAAAGACATCTGACCTAACTGACTCCACCTTTCTTCTAACCTCCAAGTTGTCCTTGTTCACTCCTGGGCATAGGCTGAGCTAACTTTGGGAGGAACTTAGTTTATAGTTTAACTTTGAAACAAAGACAATAACAGCCCTTTCCCAAAACAAATCCACTTCCTGCCTGGCGACTGGACTGCCTTTAAAGGACTAACAAGTTAGCCACAAGATTAGAAAATATGGTTTAGGAGTCATGCAGGTGGAGACAACAAGATTCTGAACCTCCCCAAATTGCTCCTGGGAATACATGACTATTGTAACACCTAAGATCAGTGCTTGAGATATTTTGCAGATCCTGTACTTGATGGTTCAGCTGGTACCATCCAGATCAATAAACTAGCTCTTCTGGTTTTGTGACCCCTACCCAGGTAGGAACTGACTCAGTGCAAAAGACAGCTTCCACTCCCTATAATTTCATCTCTTACCTGATAAATCAGCACTCCCCATTTTCCAACCGCTTATGCACCAAATTATCCTTAAAAATCCTGATCCCTGAGTTTTGGGGGAGATTGATGTGAGCAATGATAAAACTCTGGTCTCCCATACAGCTGGCTCTGCATGAATTGTAATTCTCTATTGAAATTCCCCTGTCTTGATAAATTGGCTCTGCCGAGGCAGGGGGAAAGGAGAACTTGGGTGGTTACATTTCCACCGCTTATCAAGGGGATGGGGAGAAGCCTTCATTTATAGTCCTACTCAGACTACACACCTTGTGGGAGATGTATGTCCCCTAAAGGGAATTGGCTTTCTGTTACTGAAAGAAGGGAGGATCATTCTGGATAATCACAAAAAAAGAACAATTATCTACTATACATCATTCCCAAATGCATTTTAAAGCTGGATATTTTATCTATCTATCTATCTATCTATCTATCTATCTATCTATCTATCTATGTGTCTGTCTATCTATCTATCTGCCTATTTTTGAGACAGAGTCTCACTCTTTTTCTCAGGCTGGAGGGCAGTGGCATTATCTCAGCTCACTGCAGCCTCCGCCTCCCAGGTTCAAGCAATTCTTTTGCCTCAGCCTCCTTAGTAGCTGGGATTACAGGTGTGGGCCATGACGCCCAGCTAATTTTTGTATTTTTAGTAGAGACGGAGTTTCATCATATTGGCCAGGCTGGTCTCAAATGCCTGACCTCAAATGATCCACTAGCCTTGGCCTCCCAAAGTGCTGGAATTAGAGACATGAGCCACTGCACCTGGAAAAGCAGGGGTATTTTAAATCAAAAAACCTTTTAATGAGCCCATGACTAAGTTTAAAAGTCAAATGCTGACAAATCATGACTTAAAATTTCGTATTTGAATTATTGGGACTGATTTGAGGAAATGCCACCGTTTTTGTAGATTAAATAAAAATAGGAGTGATTTCCTTGAAGAAAAATATCAGAGAGAAAGGATAGTAGTTGTAATGGTGAACAAGTTGACCTTCTGGGCTTCCGTACTAACCTACTTTATAGTCAACACTGAGTAATTCAATTTACCCAGGCTTGCAAATCATTAAAAAATAAATAAATAAAGGGGCTTGCAAAAAATCTGCCTGGCCGGCAAAACGTGTTTGGCTGTCATCCATATTTGTCAATACTCCTGTTGATCCTGATGGCTTCATGGACAATGTAAGAACATACAAGTTTTGAGATATGTAGCAAGCGTAGGCAAACATCTCTCTAACATGTCTTCCTGAGACCCGTGTCCCCTACCAACACACACACAAAACAAGCAGAAACTTCGAGGTGTAGGGAGAAGGAGGTGATTATTTTCTCATGAGGCTTGACATATTTTTGTTCCACCCACAGCAGGTGGCAGGAGGTGATTTTTGCAAATAAATGAACCTTTGTGCTCTTCAGGGTCAATAACACTTTCTCATTTTACTGGGGAATTTGAATTATTGACTAGCTTGTGACTTTACTCCCTAGAAGGTGAATTAGAGGAATTAATGTTTTTGGAGTTGTGTTTAAAAAAAAACACGAAAACTCACTTACATCTTTATACCAAATAGTATTTTGGTAGTATTATTTTATTAATCCTGGCATCTATTTGCAGAATGAGATAGTGACCAAAATTTCTACTAATCTCATTATCTAGTGAGGCATAGGGAAGGTAAGTGACTTTCAATGTCACAGAGCAAACTGGTTTCAGCCCATTCATAGAATCTTCTAGCACAAGCTGGCCCAGGATAGGACATATCAAGTGTCCTCTGGTTCAGCATCTATTTTCTCATGATTGCTAATTGCTAAGACTGTGGGTGCCAATCTTAGCTTCCAAACTGAGCACATGCCAACTTTTTAGGCCTGTTTTAACTAATTGCGCCTTTAAAATCAAACAAATATTTAAAGAACTCTGAAAAGGAGAGAATAAATGATTAGATATTTCAGTACTTTTTGAGAGCTTTGAAACCTATTTAACTCAAGAAAAATATTTTGGAAGGCCATATTTGAATTCTTCATTAAAACAAACAGCAGCAACAACAAAATACCTCTACAAGTTGAAAAAAGCCTGGTGACGCAGAATGAAAAGTGGGAGGCTTGGAATTCTTGATGAAAAATTCCAGCTCTGTCTCTTGCTAGCTGTGGACAAATTACATATTTTCTCTTAAAGCTTCACTTTACACATCTATAAAATGAGTAAAATATATATTTTAGGTTTTGTGGTGAAAATTAAATAATGTTAATGTATGCAAAGGACTTGAGAACTTCCCTGCATATACTATGAATTCAACAAACGTTAGCTATTAGAAAAGAGAATACAAACCTTGTCTACAGACTAAAATGACCTGGGACTTAATATATGTTTGGTCTTTTACAGGAAGTAGATCTCCAAGTTCTTTTTCTTTTTGTGTGAAAAGGAAATGGGTTCAAAATAAATCTCTGGTTCCTCGCACACTCTAAGACAACCCTGCAGGAAAGAAGCTTTTTCCCCTCTTTTCCAAGGTCAGATTATTTTCCTTTTTCCCCCTCAAAAGCCTCCCCCGATACATGCTTCTCTTTTATATATAACAAATTTTATTACTTTACAACTTTTCTCTTTAGTATGTTTTATGCCTTCTTTCCTCCCATGTAAGAAGGATGGTTTATTTGATGATACTTTTCATTCAAAGAAAATGCTAAGTCAAACAGCTAGAGGGTCTGAAGAGGTGACACTCCTCCTATCAGAATAGCCAGTGGCTAATAACCATCACTCTAAGTTTAAGTATAGATTATTATTATTATTGAGCATATTGTACCTTGGCTGTTTGCCCAGCATGTCCTTGCTAACTCAGGGTCACAAAAAAGAGTAATTCTCTGCCACAACTCAATAAGACATGAGATCTGCATGATTAAAATGACCTTAGCATTTGGAATCCTGAAATAATGGCACTCCAAATTAAATTAAAAATGGGTTAGATTGCTTTCAGTGAATAATTGCCATTACTACACACCATTCTTCTTGCTCCCCTCTAAAGTCTTTATTGATTTCATTGTTGCTCAGATGCTGAAGATATCTGTCCTATTGTTTGGAGGAATTTAAGATCCTTAGGAGGACTTACCAAATTAATGGAGAGAGGCTGAAGGAACAAAGAAAATGAAGTGTTTTACACACACACACACACACTCACACACACACTAAAGAGAGGTTGTTGCAGTGATACACACTTCTTCTGATAAAGCCAGAGGAGAATTCTTTGTTCAACTGCCCCTTTCTGGGTGAATGTGCTTAGTCAAGACATCAGGCCATTGGTCCTTGGACAACTCCCAGTCATTTGCCCAGCAGTGACTGCAGTGCCCACACAGACCACTTTGATAATTAAATTTCAGAAACTCCTGTTCTGAATCACCCAATAATTGACTACATTTGTATTTGGAAGTCATTGCTGATGAGAATAAAGCAGCATGCAATAATGCTTTCAGTTTCACCATGGTTTTATCACCCTTTTGGACCACAAGGGACCTGGTACATCCCCAGGGGGGTGGGGGGGGCCACTTTTCTATTTAATTAACCTGCAGACATTTAGCCTAAACAGCAATAAATAATAGACAAATACTCCCCTTCCCCCTATTTGTCTCTTACAGAAAATTACTACTACTAATAACAAAATAATTGAAATCCAAAATAAAACCACACAGCCAGGGAGGTGGGTAGTTGATGGAGAGGGAAGAGAAGCTTCAGAAGGCTAGCTGGGGACAAGTATATACTAGATATGGTGGAATAGTGTTTTCCTTTCCTTTAAACTACTAACTTGGAGGCACAAAAGAGAGGGTATTGGATACTTTCATGGGGGGCATTTTGGGAGTTCCAGGAAGGGGCCCTGCCAGGCACAGCCTCCTTCTAACCAGCACACTGAGCCTTTAACCAGAAACAAAGCCATTCTTTCTATTGTTGCCTAGAAGGCCTGGAATGTGAAGTCCTCCCAGGCACAAGAAGGAGGGGATGATGTAAACTTAACAATGACAGGCAAAGGACTGATGTCACATCCTCTCCTGAGAGCCGATTTTGATGAATAAAAGAGGAAAGAAAGTCTTGGGCTTTGAAGAGGCGTGGGAAGAAAAACTATCCGGCATTTTTTTCATATTTTCAATTTTACCTAATACTGTTTTGCTTGTAAAACATCAACCCTTCATCCTCTGAAAGGAAGGCTACAAATACATGGATATGTATTAAGCATTTATTGTATGCTAAGTTCGTTCCCACACAGTATCTCAGAACACTACTGCAAGATAGGATTCCTAATCTCCTTTTGCTGAAGAAGAAATTGAGGCTAAGATACATAAATTAACTTGTCCAAAAGATCAGCTGGCTTCTAGGTGGCAGAACAAGGACTGGAATAAAGGTCAGCCTGATTACAAAACTCAGATGCTTTTTACTCCTACCATGATAGTTCATAATAGAGCCTGATCTAAACTTTGAGGATGATTATTTTCAAAATGCAAACCAAGTCAAAAATGTGTCATTAGGGCCAGGCATGGTGGCTCATGCCTGTAATTTCAGCACTTTGGGAGGTTGAGGTGGGGGATCATTTGAGGTCACGAGTTCGAGACCAACCTGGCCAACATGGTAAAACCCCGTCTCTTAAAAAAAGTGTCATTAGCCTTGGAATATTTTGGCGAAAGGAGTCAGAAAGATTACATTCATTTTTATAGATGAGACTGAAAAAGGATATGCAGTAGAATATCCAAGTTTCTTCTGCAAAGTGGAAAGTATTACTTTCAATGGCAAAAACCTCCATAACTTTTGCAACAACCTAGTAAGGATTTAGTGAATCTGGATGTTATGACCAGCTGCCTATTTGACCTCTCCTTTTGGGTTTCTCTTAGGCATTTAAACTCAATCCATGTACAACTGAACTCATCATCTTTTATCAGCATATTACCTGTTCGCTTTTCCTGTTCTAAGTTATTGCCTGTTGTATTTTTTTTTTCTTATTTAATAGGCACTGTCATTCATCTTTAGTCACTCAAGATAGGAACCTAGAAATACTTCTACATTCCTCCCTCTACTGTACTGCCTTACTCTGCCCACCATGGCTAATCAGTCCTATTGTATATACCATCAAACTTTCTCGCATTTTTCCTCTTCTCCATTAGCAATGTCAACTCCTAGGTTGATGTCCCGGTCATTTCTCTTCTGTACTAGTACTATAATAAACTGGCCACTGCATTCCACCCTCCCATGCTTCCCTATTCATATTCAAATTGGTGACTGGTTGGTTTCTCTAAAACCTAAAAGGGATGAATGAATGAATGACAAAACAGAAATGAACAATTTAGAAAGAAATCTACTCTCAAACACAAATAGTATAATAGCAACAAGTCAGCTAGAAAAAAACACAAGTCATGTGTACTCCTTTAAACTGAAGTAAAATATATACACAGATATAAATCTTAACTATAAATTTCAGTGAGTTTTGTGAAAATGTACACCAATGTAAATAACACTCTAATCAAGATACAGAACATTTCCATTATACTGGAAATTTCCTTATGCCTTTTCCTAATGACTAATGATTTTGAGCACTTATCCTCATGCTTATTGGTTGTTTATATATCTACTTTTGTGAATTATCTGTTCATGTTTTTCACCTATTTTTAAATTTTGTTATCTTTTATTTGTGGATTTATAGGAGTTTTTTGTTGTTGTTTATAAATTATGGGTGATAATTTTTCAGATACAATTAATATGTTTATATTTTCCCAGACTTGCCTTTTTACTTACTTAATTGTGTTTTTTGAGGAGGAGAAAAATTTGAATTTTGATGGCTACCATTATTGCCAGTTATTTTCTTTTATTATCAGTGCTTTTGAGTCTTGTCTAAATTTTTGCCAACACCTGGATTCAGTGTTTCTCTTCTATTTTCTTCTAGAATACTATGTAATTAAGCCCTTTTGTTTGGTTCTAGAGGCTATTTTAACTGAATTTTGTGGAGGGTGAGAGGTAAGGGTCACAGTTTATTTTTCTTTCCTATAAATAGCCAGCACCATTTGTTGAAATGATTTTCTTTCCCCATTGAAATGCCTTGGTGCCTTTGTTGAAAATCAGTTGACTTTGTGTGTCTGTTTCTAAATTCTGCTCTGCTCTAGTGACCTATTTGTCTATCCCGATACCAATTCCACACTATTGATTATTATACCTTCATAGTGAGTTTTGAAAACAGTACAGCTGTTCCAACTTTTCCAAAATTATTTTGGCTATTTTAAGTTTAAAAAAAATTCAAATAATGAAAAAAAGAAAAATCAGTTGAGATTTTGATTGATATTGAGTAGACTCTTTAAATTTGTTTGGGCAGAATTGACATCTTAACAATAGAGATTTTTCCAATCCATGAACATGGTATATTGCTCCATTTTCAAAAGGTTTTATTAATTTTCTTATAGGTAGAAGTCTTGCAGATCTTTAATTAGACTTATTATTACATTTTAAAATGCAATTTTAAATAAATTTTAAAATAAAATTTTTACTTTTAATTGTTACTAGTATATGGAAATACACTTAGAATATTGTACATAGTCATGTGAATATGTGAATACATGAAGTTTTGCTTTTCTTTTCTTTCTAGTCACTGTGCCCTTTATTTCTTTTTCTTGCCTTAAGACTTCTAGTTCATTTGAATAGAAGTGGTGAGAATTTGCCTTGCTTCCAATATTAGAGAAAAGGTCCAGTGATTCACCTTTGAGTGTGATAGTAGCTTTAGGCCTTCTGTAGATGCCATTTATCAGGTTGAACAAATTTCCCTTATATTTTTAGTTTATTGAAAGCTTTTATCATGTTGAATTCTGTCAAATATTTTACTGCCTCTATTAAGATGAGCACATAGTTATTCTCTGTTTTCCTGTTAATGTGGTGAATTATGTTGATTGATTCTTAAAATATTAAACCAGCCCTATATACCTGCACAAAACCTTACTTGACCATGATGTATTATTTGTTTTAGGTTCCACAGACTTTAATTTGCTCATATTTTACCAAGAAGTTTTATTAACATATTCATTAGAGATATTAGTCTAAAATGCTCTGTACTTGTATTTACTGTTCTTTGACAAGTTTTGTGTCAGGAATATGTTGGCATCATAAAATAAGCTGAGAAGTATTTACTCCTATAGACATCTTTATTACTCATTACTCTCTATTGCCTTAGAAAGATGTCTTGTATACATTTTTCTGTTTTTGTTTGTTTGGTGTGTGTGTGTGTGTGTGTGTGTGTGTGTGTGACTCTAAGGCCTAGTGTTTCCCTAACCATCTGGGAAGCTTATTAAAACAAAAATTGGTAGGACCCTTACCCAGAGTTCCTAATTCAGTAAGTCCAAGTAGAGGCCAATAATTTTCATTTTGAACAAGTTCTCAGGTGTTGCTGGCACTTGGTCTGTGAGCCAAACTTTGAGAACCACTTTTCTGGGCATTAAAACATGCATTTTTAATTTATCAATGAGCATGGAAATAGTAGTCTGAAGCAGAATAGCAGTTCCCTTCTTTAGACAAGGTGTGTATTTTCTGATCTGCCCACAGTCTCATGCCAGTTCATTTTACTCAATTATGTTGCCTGTCTGATCCCTGTAGCTATGTGTATGTATGACTCCAGCATGTGGGCAGAAAATTTTACACATCCATGCTGTCATAGTCCATTTTGTGCTGCCATAAAGGAAAACTTGAGGCTGGGTAATTTATAAAGAAAGAAGATTATTTGGCTCACAGTTCTGCAGACTGTAGAAGCAGCATAGCACTGGCATCTGCATCTGATGAGGACCTCGGCGTACTTCCACTCATGGTGGAAGGTGAGCAGAACCTATGTATGCAGAAATCACATTGTGGGAGAGGAAGCAAGACAGAGAGAGAGAGAGAGAAAGAAAGAGAGAGAGAGAAACAGAGAGAGAGACAGAGAGGTGCCAGGCTCTTTTTTAATAACCAGCTCTCAGAGGAACACCTATTTGTGAAGAATCCACCCCCAGGATTCAAACACCTCCCATTAGGCCCCACCTCCACCTCCAACACTGGGGATCAAATTTCAACATGAGTCTTAGAGGAGACAAACATTCAAACAATAGCTGGAAGAATGCTCACAATGTCTAAAATGATACATCCCATCACTACCACATTCCCCATGATAACTTTATTGCATGAAAGCACTCAGTTTTCCCAAGCTCCTTCTGGGGATGTAATATCTCAGTAAGGAAATGAAATAAAGGAACATGGAGTGGAGATGTAGAATGGAGTTAAATTCGACCAGTGTACCTTGGTCTTCATGCAGGTGGAAGTTCATTAGTAAGTCGTCAGAGGCCTACCATGCTGTCTGCTTCCATTCTGATTCTGAGGTTAAGATGTGTTTATGCATTTCAGCCAACAAATCTTGCTCTTCTTTAAAACTTTCTCAGATATTGCTTTCCTGGAAATCCAGCTTGGCCCAGCTCTGAATTTTATACCCGTAGTTTTGCTTGAAAACTCAAAGAAATGAAAAACCATACTTGTTTTGCTTTTTACTTACACAATAGGGAAATTGGTCTTTGTGTCTTATAATCAAAACTTGGCTTTTAAAAAATTTATTTAGTATGTATGTGCATGTGTGTTTGAAGGGACAATGATATTAATTAACATATTACTAGGCACTCTGCTAAGCATTTCATATGAAAGATTTCTTTATCTTTGACAACAATCCTTGTCGTTATGGACATTATTCTCTTTTTACAGGAGAATGAACATTATTCACTTTTTACAGATCAGAAAGGGAAGTGCAGAAAGGTTAAACATCTTGCCTGAGATCAAATGGCAAATAAGTAGTGAAGTTGGAACTTCAATTATCTGCATTAAAAATACCTGAACCAAGTGCTAACCAGGTTGTGGCCTCTGACACTCTAGCAGTCCTGAGCAGCAGTGTCAAAATCTGCTACAGACTGTGCACCACACCATCCTCCCTGCCCCCCACCACTGTAGTAGGCCCTCAGGTTGCACAATCCAGAGGTGTCTTTCACACCTGGAGTTGTGCAGCCTGGAGGCCCTGCTCACTCAAGTATTCTCTGTGAAAAGGAACCTCTTAAAGTACATGCCTTTTTAGAGTAGATGTCAGCAAAACATACGGAATGAACCACAAAATGTCACAATGAAATGTGTAAATCACATGGAAAGTGAATATCATCCGCTGTGCTCTTCTCTGTGTATTGACTTCACATCTGTTAGGCTCAGAAAGCAGGAAGAGCTAGGGCTTGAAAGAAAACCTCATTAGTATTCTTAGGGCCAAAAAGCCCTGGAAAGGATTGGCTACAGAGACCAGGTAAACTTTGATGAATGTTGTCTCTTCTCAAGCAAGTTGATAAAATAGTCAAGCTGGAAGGGGCCTAGGAAGTATTTTTCTCTGTCTCTCTCATTTTACAGATAGGGAGACTGAAAGCCAAAGATAGGATCTGATTCCCAGCCACTAGGTTGGTGATGGCAGAGTCGAGACTTCAAGTCCAGCCCAGGTCTTGCAACTCTCCAATATAGTGCTTTGTGCATAGCACTAGGGTGATTTGGCTGGGAAGAACTTGAGGGTCTGCTTGGAAGGTGACCCCACTCCACCTTCTGGCTCCAGAAGAAGGGAAGAGCAATGCATAAAGAAAGGAGGAACTGGCAGTGGGAGAACAGTGATGATTCAATCACGAGCCAAAATACCAAGTTATTAAAAATAGAGCTAACTTTTTCCCTTCTATTACCACCCAAACTTTCATAGACATCTCCAAGCTGTCTTTAGGAATTGAAAGTCAAGGGAAACAGAGGATGCTATTTTATTTTATTAGTTACTTCTCGTACTATCTGATGATTAGTAATAGGAAGCAGAGAGATTAACGTTGTAGGGATCCTGAGGAGGACCTACAGTCTGGTTTGTGTAACACTTCATTGTTTTGGTACTTTGACGTGGCACCTGTCACTGGAAGCTCTTTTATGTGAAGTTCCCATTAGTGAAGAAAATGGGTTTGCAAAGGTGAATTATTTTCCTAAAGTTGTAGAGTTACTGATTTCAGAGGTAAGACCTAGAACTTCTGTGCATTTTATTATTCTTTCTGTGGATATGCAAATCATATATATAATATATATATACACACATTTAAGGGAGACATCAGTGTGGGGAGGCAAATTCTGAGTGGTGGACGGAACTGGGTTATTGCACCCATCGACAGATATAGGCTTACTAGCTGTATGACTATGACCAGTCACTCAGCTTTCCTGGGTTTTAGTTTTCTCATCTGCAAAATAATAACATAAATATCTGCCTCATGGGACTAATATAAGAATTAAGTGGTCATCCTTACGTTAAATAAAATGATTTACATGTAGCAAATATTCAAGAAATATTATGATTTGTTCTCTGCATTGATAATCAAAATATTGAAGATTAACAAAAATAAAAGATCTATAATTGGTTAAGTATAATCAAGATAGCAACAGAAATACCTAACCATGACTACAGTATGACCTCTGATCAGACTTCTCTTTGGAATAATTATTTGTTTGCTTCCTTTTATGATTTTTCAGATATTCTTATTGGCATACAATAGATAGAATATGGCTCTTTAATCTTCTCCAACCTCCTTGTTTATCTAGAATTAGAAATCCTTTGTGTAAAACTTTGCCTATACTAATTTTGATATGCTAAGTGAGTATGTGTATGGTTCTAAAGAGAATAGTTGAAAAGAATAAAGATTATAGATAGGACTTTATTCTAAGGGTACAGACTTTGGGAAACATTTATGTCAACCATGGTCTTAAGTTTTAGATACGGGACATAGAGATCAAACACAAATTCTACTTAAGAATAAGGATATCTCTTATGGCTTGCAACCACAGAAATGATCATAAGTGAGAGAATTTAATACATTGCCAAGAATGAATGTAATAAATTGCAACAAAGTTAGTAGTAGAAGACCTTTTGGTATGTCTTCCCAGCCCCTTTTCTGGGAACTGTTCACCTACCAAAATGGGTGGACTCTTGTAGCTATCTTTGTACTGACCAACTGTTACTTTACTGGTCATAGCTGATTGGAGCAGAGATGGACACTTGACCCAATCTGGGCCAATGAGATTCTCTGCTAGGAGTTTGGACCTACTATGGTCATCAGTTACTTGGGGATCTTGATGCCAGGAAGTAGTGTGATTCTAAGGTTGTGCCAGAGATGTCTCACCATGTGCCAAAGGTATGAAAAGAGAGAAAAATAAAGTAGGCACATGGAGGGAAGTAGAGGCAAGGAGCCCTAGTGCCACAGAAAGATTTGCAATAGCTCCCTTTGTTCCTACTGATTCTCCAGGCTCTGATTTCGTCTTTCCTAGAGACGAAGGGTTGTTGGTTGCCAAGTTCTCTGTGATACACATGGGTCCTTCCAACAAATTCTCACTTTCACACATCAGAGTCCGTTACTTGTATCAAAGATCTGCTTAATGAGATAGGGTCTATGATGATTTAGTGGTCACGGTTATTATTCACCCACTCTGTATTAGAAATGTCTTACTAGGAAGGATGAATTTCTCATGCAGCCATCCGAGGAAGCAGGGCCTCAGCCAGAACAGAGCTACAACAATCTCTTTATTCAAGTTCACCCACTGTGTATTTCTGTTTTCCCTGCACGTACGTGTATTCTCTTCAGCTAAACTAGAACCTTCTTCTGGAAGATGACTCTCCCCACTCATCTTGTAATACCCTGTAGCACCTGCAATGTGATTTTATTGAATTTGATGATGGTGTTTATGTAAAAAGAAATTTTTTAAAAAAACTTTCTACTTCAATAATTTTCCATTTGGACAAAACTTCTTTTGCTTCAATTTAGGAAATAATCACATTTCTTTCTCTTGTTGTTGTAACCAATCTCTCTTCGCAGCTTTGTGTCAATGAGGAGATAGGTTTATTTAGCCAGTAATTTCCACTGCAGAAAATCTTGGGCCCAGATTGCCCTGCAAAAGCAATATGTTCTGTTTTATTTTTATATTACATTATATTTATTTTAATTGCATTCTCCATCTGGTCAAAGATGGCATTAGGCACCGTAAATGGAGAAAAGAAACAAAGAGATATCTAACTATGATAATAACTGGGACTATTATTTTAAAAAATCATCTAGTCGCACTAGAACCTCCAGGCATGAGGCAAATTCCACAGCCCTCATAGGAGACAGCTCTAGAAGGGCTGTGGAGTGGAAGAAAGATGAAGAGAAATGGACCAGATCATGACTTGCCATGTCCCCTCTGCAGCCCTCAGTGGACTCTTGTACCCAGCCCAGGCCTGGAATCAGTTCTAGGACAGCATAGGACACAGAATGAAATGATACATGTAACTCCTAAGCTATCTTGAGCACTTTCACGATTTCCAAAGCAGTTGCAGAAGGACATTAATACACAGTTTCAATCAAATGTTTTATTAATAAACTTTCAAAGAGACCCCCACGGGAGAGGTCATTTTCTTCTCATTTCAGGGAGATGTTTCTGCAAAGCTCCGCTAACAATTGGAGGTCTTCCAAATGAAGCTGATGTTATTTCAATGGCTTAGTATACCAGAAACCAGATCCTAAAATCAGATGTCTGCAGTGAAAGGCTAGGCACTCAGCATTTAGGCCAGGATGCTTTATGAAGGGTTATCAGGGATGCTGAATCGTCTGTTCCGGCTTTTAAATCTGAACAAATTATGAGACTTAAGAGGAGAGTTTACACATGAAAGTTTGCCAAAAACAAGTGGGTGGTGACATTCCCCGACTGTAATCTATTCCTCCTCCTACTCGCTGCAGTCTGTCACTTAGGATAGTTTATGTTTCAAAAAACAAAAACCCATTTGAAACTAGCTTAAGCAAATAATTGTTGATTCACATCCTGAGGGTTTCAAGGTATTTGGCTTCAGGTATGGTTTGAGGCAGAGATTCACCATATTCTCAGGGGCGCCACGGATTTGAGAGGCTTTCATCCACTTTGGGTGTCAGATCTTTTCTTCAGGCTGGTCCCAGGCTGAGGTTCCAGAAATGGTTGTATGGCTCCAAACATCACTTCCTTTCCCATGCCGATCAGAAGACAAGAAAGCATTTTTTCTTAGTCTTTACTAAGAGCTAGGAAGCATTTTCCCCCTGAAACTTCAATGTCTTCTTGCATTTTATTGGTTCAAATTAGATTATGTGCTCATTGTGAGGCCTGGGAAGGGATAGATGGACTTTGCAGATCAGATGTGTCAATCAGAGCTCACCCCTGGAACAAAGTCAGATCACTCCTATTGAGAGTGGGGCTTTTCCCCAAAGGAAATCTGGGGTACTGTCATGATGAAAGAGGGAGAAATGGACATAGGCAATACAATCCCAGGTATCCACCACAATATGCAGAACCATGAGGGGCACCACCCATCCCTGCCCTAATGGGCCCCTTTCATATAATGGCTTCTACTCTTGATGCTAATTTCAACATATTTTACAGAATAATAAAAAGATCAATATAAAACAGCAAAGGGTAGAAAAGGTCCACTAGGATCCATCAGGAGCATTTTCTCCTGAGTGGTCTAAGAGGACCAGTCTTTGAAGTGGCATGCTGGAAGAAGGAAGATGATGGAATAGTTAGAATGAAGAAAGCTGTGGTAGGCATGACCGGCACCCCACCCTCATCCTTTTTATCAGGCTGCAGGGCCCTTCCCCAGCCACTGGAAGGCTGCTGGGGAATTGCTAGTAACTGATCGCATTGCCTTGCCTACCTCCCTTCCTGTCCCCCAGTCAGTTGTTGACTGACAAGGCACAAAAATCCAGCCCCCTTTCCTTGAGCTGAGGCTGATCTGTGGTGCATTTGTCTTCCCTCTTAGGCCTCAAGCCAAGTCTAGACTTCACCTGAAACCACCTCCTGGCTCAACCCTTTCCCTTCCTTTTGTCCCCTCACTCCTGTTCAGCCATTTCCTGAAAAGCACCCCCTCAGTAAATCAGATCACCTGAATCTCTACCTCAGGCTCTGGTTCTAGAGAACCCGACTTTAAACAGAGGCTCCTTGGTATAAAGAAAGAAAAAACAAAACATAAGCTAACAAATAAATGGAATAGAAATCAGAGCCTTGGTTCAAGGTGGGTTTGATGAGTAGTGGATTATAAGAATCAGAAGGTCTTCAATTAATTAGGACTCTGGTTTCCCGGTATCAGACAGACCTCTGAAGTGACTGAATGCAAAAAGATGATGTGTTTCAAAGAATTAGGGTGCAGGCTGTGTGTGTTAGCTCACACCTATAATCCCAACACTCTGGGAGGCCAAGGCAGGCAGATTGCCTGAGGTTGGGAGTTCAAGACCAGCCTGGCTAACATGGTGAAACCCCATCTCTACTAAAAATACAAAAATTAGCTGGATGTGTTTGTGCATTCCTGTAATCCCAGTTACTCTGGAGGCTGAGGCACAAGAATTGCTTGAACCCAGGAGGTGGAGTTTGCAGTGAGCCAATATCATGCCACTGCACTCCAGCCTGGACAACAGAATAAGACTGTCTCAAAAAAAAAAAAATTAGGTTGCCACAGAGGACCTATGGGCTGCAGGCCAGGCCAGCTACAGTAGAAGGTCATCCACATTCTCCTCCTCTCTGTCACCTCTGCACCTGCTTCACTGTTTTCTTCTCTACCTGCCAGGTCCTGTGGAGGAAAACACAGTCATGATAAAGCTCTGAATACTTCACTCTCTTCTGCTTGGGAGATTGGACTGGACTCCATTGTCCCAATTTTCGGTTCCAGTAGAAGGAATTTTTGTTGGTCCCCTGTGTCAAATAAGCCCTGAACCAATCTCTCTTAGCCAGTGTAGGGTAAACACACCTGAGAGCAGTGGGTTAATCACAGCCTTAGAATGACCCTGGATAGCAGGCGCATCTGAAAGTGTGCTCCAAGCTAGGGAATTAGAGACTGGCCAACCTGGAGATCATTCCCTGTCTATGAGAAACATCTGAGCCCCAGATCCATACTGGGAACACAGGCTTTACGGGGATTGCGGCCCTGAGTTTTGGGTTAAATGAAGGTTGCCAGTGGAGGTCGTTTAGGGAGGGTGTTAAGTGAAAACGCTGTATAAACTGCATGCTGTTTGCAAATGGTTGCCCACTGGGCCATACGGATATGTTGTCCAGCACCACTGGCTGTAGGTAAGGCAGATATCCTGTCCAGCTCAACCACTGCCACTGGATTCTCTCCACTGTATGTAAGCCTCTAATAGAAACCTACGTCTTGTTTGCTGGTTCTGAGTCTCCTCTTTATCCTCTTGAACCTGGTGCCTTCCTCATTGAGCTAAATAGGAGTTTGGCACAGCAGCCAGGAGCAAAGATTTGGGGCAGATGTAGCATTGCACGAACACACCCCAGAAGCCTACTCTTGTGGCCATATGAAGGAGAAAAGACAGTTCTCCAAGAAAGGCTATTCGCAGATAACACTATGGATGCCCACTATGCTAGTGAAAGTCACATGCCCAGGGGAATGTCACTTTATGAATTCTACCACCCTGAAAGTGATCTCTGTCTTTGCCCTAGTCAAAACAGTTATTAATGATGAGGGCAGCATACTGATTAGATTCAGGGGACGCTTCAAACTGGGAGGAATAGCTAATATGTTAGGTGACAGAAAAAGAATGCTGAAAATTTGGTAGGCTTTCCTAGTGCCCCAAAACAATAATAATATATATAATGAGATAATTAGGTTAACAATTGGCTTGGTTTTTAATTAGGTTAACAATTGGCTTGGCAATAACAGCAGAGAAGAGCCCTGATTTGACAGTGATTAGTTTTTAAAAATCTAAGAATTTTAGTGTACCATGAGCTAGTTGTGGCATGACTTGGATTTAAATAAAGGATTTGCTATCTCAGGCTGCATTTACAAGTACAGTATCCAGATCGGATCAGAGTAGGGAGCAGCGAGTGTGGGAGAAGGTGGCTCCCTCTGTGCTCTGCGCTTATTAGACCAAAGGTGTGTTCAGCTCTAGGCTCCATATTAAAGGCCTCAGAGATCTGAACTTAGGAGTAAAGGAATGCATATTTGTTTAGCACCTACTAATTACTACATACTACAGAGAGATTTTAAAACACAGCCCCCAGGTTAGATGAGTTGTGTAGAAATTCAATTTTATGAAAAATGAAACTGAGACTGTTTTTCTGAGAGGAGAGAAGACCTCTAGAAGGAACAGGATAGCTGTGTTCAGATATATGATAAGTTGTCATGTGGAGGAAAGAATAAGACTGGTCCGTGCTGTTCAAGAATGTAAAAGAAGCACACCAAATGTCTAATAGAGAGAAGCTAAGGCAGATTTATGCTGAATAAGAAAGAGTTTGCTAGCAATTAGAGATGTTCTGTGTGATGAAACTGGTTTGTTACCAAGTGATGAGTCTATGCTGCCTCTGGAAGTGTCCAAGAAGAGACAGAAGGTTAACAACCATCATACTGGCTTGCTATATGCCAGGTTCCATGATACGTGCTTTATATACACTATCTCAAATCCTCACAATAATCTGGCAAGGCAGAAGAAAATACTGGCAATATTTTACAAATGAGGGACCTGAGGTCTAGAGGGGTTACATCACTTGCTTAAGAGCTCATTACTTGTAAGTGGCACAGCCTGAATTCAAACCCATGTCTGTCTAGTTTCAAAGTAGTGATATAGCCAAGTGAATTCCTGCCTTAGAAGGTGTATTAGTCTGTTCTCATGCTGCTAATAAAGACATACCTGAGACTGGGTAGTTTATAAAGGAAAGAAGATTAATTGACTCACAGTTCCACGTGGCTGGGGAGGCTTCACAATCGTGGTGGAAGGTGAGGAGGAGCAAAGTCATGTCTTACATGGCTGCAGGAAAGAGCATGTGCAGGGGAACTGCCCTTTATAAAACCATCAGATCTCGTGAGACTTATTCACTATCATGAGAACAGCATGGGAAAGACCCGCCCCCATGATTCAATTACCTCTCACCAGGTATCTCCCACCACACATGGGAATTATGGGAGCTACAATTCAAGATGAGATTTGGATGGGAATCCACAGCCAAACCACATAAGAAGGAGGCTGGTGAAGACAAATATGAAGGATTAGTATACTAATTTTACTAGTTTACTGAGCCTCAATTTCTGCCCAGTAAAATCTCTGTATGGGTATAGTGTACCTATAATTCTAAGTATATTTTTGGAAGAACAAACAAGATATTCTCCCTCTATGAGGTCAGAGTAAAGGAAAATAGATACATCAGTAAGGATCTGCTAAATTGCAGAAATAAACAATCCTTAACTCTCAGTGGCTTAACCCAATACTTCTGCAGGGGGTTGGCAGGGGAGTCTTCCCACCATAGTCAGGGAGCCTGGCCGGCGGAGGTTTTATCTCACCAAGTACTTACCTGATCACAGCAGCTGCAGACAGAACGCATCTCAAACTATGCACTGGCTCTTAACACTTCTGCCTGGAAGTGATGCACAACGCTTCCACTCACATTTCTTTGGACAACACCTGGTCACATCTAACTTCAAAGAAGCTGAAGAAGTACAATCATATCATGAGACCAGAGATGGAAAGCCACACGGATTTGAGGCTACGTTAGTGATTTCCACAATCAAATTTTGATAACAGTTGATACTGAGTTGATATTTAAATTATAACTATGATCGTTAAGACTTTTTGAAGGAAATGTTGGCAGAAAGATAGTGTAGAATGCATGCCCTGAAAATGTGGGGAATAATAAATTAGGTCCCATGATACCAAATCTTCTGAAGACAAATCATGTTAGTGGTTTCCATTCTGTGTCGTGAAATGTCCCAGACACTTTTATAACAGGTAAGGGGTGAGGCTTCAGGCTCCTCTTCTTTTCTCTCCTCAACTTCATCTGTTTTATTTGGTGTGTGGAGTGCATGTCAGTATGTGTGTGTGTCTTTGATGAATTTTGGTTTCTCAGCACCCATTTCTCTCTTCTAACAGCTCCCAAATTTCCATTTGAAGAATTACACCCTTCGTATTGTATAAAGCCTCAAGATGTCCTGACTACCAGCCACACACAGCCAAACATGTGACCCCAGTTTAATCAGATTCTCTCCCCTTAGATTTTTACCCTCAGACCAGCGACTACAATGGTGAAAGAAATGGTGAAAGTTCATTCATTCCCCCTTTGTAGCTCAGTATTAAATTATTTTCCAAGATATGGCTTATGTTTGAGTTCTAGTCTAAGTAATCAAGCATTTGCCTGATGCTCAATTATCTGAATCCAGATAGTTCCTATTGACTATCTGGCAGGAATGTTATATCATTAGCTGTATTTAAACTCATAAATGTAAGTCATGAAGATTGAGGAGGTGGTGCCAGGGTGATACAAATTATTCATGGAAAATGGTGTCACTGTTGTGCAGAAAGGGCGCAACCCTAAAAAGTACCTTATTCAAAGTCAGTGTGTGAGGGTGCAACCCTAAAAAGTACCTTATTCAAAGTCAGTGTGTGAGACAGTGTTCTTTCTCTTTATCACAGAGAGAATTACCTGTATATTCAAAGTCTCATGCTTACATCCTCCCTTTAAACATGTGCAAGCATTAGTATCTTACAAGTGAATTTCCTTATGCTTTAGTTAGCTCATTAATTTCTCTTGCTTACAACAAAATAACCCCAAGTGTATAAAGTTTTATCAAGGTATGTTTTTGTTTCCTTGTTTGTTTTTTACAAAGAGTTCCTTGCTAAAATATTAAAGTTTGGACCAAATGATTTTAGATGTTGCTCCTAGTCTTATGCTTTTAAGCTTAAAAAACAACAGAAGAAAATGCTTTTTGCATATCTGGCAGCTGACTCAATGCAAATGTTACCACCAGCAGGAACCACAAAGAAACCTAGGTCAGTAATATGATCATGCAAAAGATGTCTCAATATCTTTCCCACCAATCTTCTTGCAGTGGCCTGTGAAGTTTAACTCTTTCTTAATATCTAAACATTTAAGAGCTGCAGGCTTGCTGCACGTTTTGGAGCGTGTGATATGGGTTTCCCTTGTAGATCTCACTGTGTACTTTTCTCTGTGATGAATAGAAGCATTATGTCCTGCACTTGCTGACTTTGAATGAGGTGGTTTTTAGGGTTGTGCCCTTTCTGCACAACAATGACACCATTTTCCATCAATACTTTGTATCATCCTGGTACCACCTCTACAGTCTTCCTGGATGATATTCCTGAGTTTAAATATGGCTAATGATATAACATTCCTGCCAGATGGTCAATAGGAAATACCTGGATTTAAATATTTGGGCATCAGGCAAACACCTGATTCCTTAGATTGGGACTCAAACAAAAAGCTATTTTTGGAAAACAATTTAATACAGGAATCATAAACATCATAATGAGCTGAGAATAGACCATGCATTCTTCTCACTAGAATGGGTAGTTCGTATCTCATTAGGACTGTTGCATGTCTTAGAGTTCTAGCTGTGTGTTTTGTTTGGGATTCCTGTTATTATATAGGCTGCGGAGAGTTAACAGGCATTTTCTCTGTGATCTATCCAATATCTACTTCTTTTGTTTATAGGACCTTGCTGCCTCACCATAATGTTTATAGGTAATCTTGAAGATTTCATTGCCTGTAGGGAAGGTACTGCATCTCACCTCTTGCACATTACTCTTCTGTAGGAATCTGAACATTCTGTGTCTTGCACTGCCCAGAGGGATCTACATTCCACTCCTGCCTTCTGCTGAGTCCTCATGCTGAAAGCCCACCTGCTTCAGTAATTCTCCGGTATCCCTCTTCTTGTCCCCCTCCCTTGATTATTGATGAGCTTTCTTGAGCTGTCATTGCCCCATTAAATAACCGAGTTCTGCACTTGGCGAATGGTTTCCCACCCTCTGCAAAATAGGCACTTCTCCCTGCTTACCCAGAAAGCAGTCTGGTCTCTGCTAGGAAGGCCTGGCCTCTTGGCAGAGGGCCATCGGAAGAACATCAACCCAGCAGTGAAAACCAGTGTTTTTGTATGTAAATGTTTTGTTTGTCTGCTTTGTTTTCTAGCTTTAAAAACATCACTTGGCCATCAAAAAAGCAGGCATATTTTGAGTGCTATCAGCAAGGCATAGAAACACTACTTCTGTGCATTCTCAACATGGATCACTCTTAGAATTAGGTAAGAGAATTGAATAAAGAGAGTTTTGCAGAAGAAAGGATTTTCAGAGAATATAGAACAAAGTTCCAGTGGAAGAGGGTTGAGGAAATCAGAAAGCAACTAGTTTTCTAAATTAAAGAGAAAGCACATACAGACTCTGGATGAGTTCAAAGGCATTTAAAGGCTGAGCTTTTGTTCTTTAAGTATCATTTTCATTTGCACAGATTTCCCAAGCAATCTACCTGGCTGATTTCACTCTTCTGTCATCCATATGGAGGTCTCTGGCTAAGTCCAAGGAGCTATAAACAAAAAAATACAAATAAGAACGGTGTAAACAGAAGTCAGGCTTCCAAGCCAGGAACGTGTCTAGTAAATGATGTGACAATACTAAGGGGTCATTGTAGCACTCCTTGCTCTGATCTTATTGGGCTCTTTCATTTCTGTAAATGTGCCTGTGTAAACCAGCACCCCAGCCAACAGCCTCTTGCGGCGGAAAGACACCTGCCTAGCCTCCCTCTTATTCCTCCATTGCTTAGTCTGTCCTGAGATGTCATTGTCAGGTATTGGGAATTAGAGAGTTCATCTGCCCTGCCTGTGAATGGACTCCATGTGACTACATCTCTTAAGTGTGTTTCACATGCATGCTCTGGTCAACAGCCAGTGTTCTTTTTTCTCCCTGCTCCTCCCATCACCATCATCCACACGTGGCCATTCCCCTCACTGCCTGGTATCTGGGGCCAGCCTTACCTCTCAGCGGAGAGACTGATTTGCTTTGCTCTTCACCCTGAACAAGGAGATCTTTCATTTAAAAAGGGAAGATGCTTTATTTCCCTGTGAATTAGAATAATGAAATATTTCTTGTAAACCTGGGAATTGAAATGCAGACAATACGAGTCCTTCAGTTTCTTTTATTGGTCTTCAGAGGTGAACCTGGGAGCAGTTGTAAATATGGATCAGGGTAGCTCCTGGTCTGATGGTATTGAAACTCCACTCACAGCAATGCTAAGTGTCGTTGCCCGATTTGTCTCGAAGAGCTCTCTCTCACTTCTCCCCACCCTCTACCTCACTTCTAGCCCCCTACCCTGGTTACAGTGACTTTGAAACTAGTAAGAAGCATTTTGAGGTGACACTCAAGTAGCTGTGTGGTCTGGAATGCATTATAATGTTATGTCTCAATTACAGTATTCTTTGGTTGATACAGAAGGCAGGCAGAGCCAGGATCCAGCCTTAGGGCGCACTGCCACCTCCTGGAAAACCCTCTGTGTGCGGCGCCTGCTATCATCCTTCCTCCAATGCCACCAACCAGAAAAAAAGCACTTGCTCATGGCCTTCTATCTTTAGAACCCAAGATCTGGGCACACCTAGCCATCTTCTGCCCCTTCAAAGTGGAATGCACCAATTCCTGAAGGAAACAAAAAGGTATTGCATTGTCATTTTTTTTTTTTTGAGATGGAATCTCGCTCTGTAGCCCAAACTGGAGTGCAGTGGCATGACCTCGGCTTATTGCATGTTAGACGAGATGCTGTCTCACTCTGTTGCCAGGCTGGAGTGCAGTGGCTGCCATCTCAGCTCACTGCAACCTCTGCCTCCCTGGTTCAAGCAATTCTATTGCCTGAGCCTCCTGAGTAGCTTGGAATTACAGGCGCACGCCACCACACCTGGCTAATTTTTTATATTTTTGGTAGAGATGGGGTTTCACCATGTTGGCCAGGCTGTTCTCCAATTCCTGACCTTGGGTGATCTGCCCACCTCAGCCTCCCAAAGTGCTGGGAGTACAGGCATGAGCCACCATGCCCGGTTGCATTGTCGTCTTAATTAAAAACAAGTAACTAGGCTGGGGGGGCCACTGGTGCAGAGATCTGTGGTCATTACTCTCACCTTCTGCTCCCGAGGCTGGCAACAGACGCTGCTTACTGTAAATGAGTGCCTGGCACCAGTAGGATCCTACCCTCGGGATCTCTGGAAGAAATGCCAACATTATTTACACCATTATGCCTATTGTTTGATTATTGGAACACTAAGCATATGGAAGTTATTTATATTGCACTGCTCAAGGTCATCGCCAAGGTCTGATTGCAAAAATTCAAAAACTTACAACCTGTGGCATAAATGGGCTAAGGACTCGGCCAAGGACTTGGGGCAGAGGTCACATGTACGGGCAGAGTGTTGGAGTGGAGGAATCCCTGAGTTTTTCGGCTCTATTGCTATGTGGTGATGGTTTGACATCCCACCTTACCAGCATGTTGGGATCACTAATGAGATATTTTCAGAAAATACCGAAGACGTAGAAAAGCACCTATAGGTTTCCATTTAGACTCACAGCAAATGAAGACCAGCACACACAACTGTATCTTCGAGGCACACCCTACCCTGCTGACTAGAGGAGGTTAGTTGTCAGGTTTTGGCTAGAAAAGCAAAAATACATTTGGGGAGATATCAAGCTCATCATCATGAAAAAGAATGGTATAACAGATTTCTCTATCAACAGCTTTCCTTTAAAATAACAAAAATATGATTATCAGGCAAATACGAACATAGTCTCATTAACTGAATTGATTGATTTCAATTAATTACCTGAATTGCTTAAGTTCAACTAGTATCCCTCTGAGTCAGTAGTTCTTATCTTTTGAAAGGGGGGTTATAGACTCTTTAAAAATATTTAAGAGTCTGTATGCTTCTTCCAGAAAAACGTATACACATTTTTTCTATTATCTAATAATGTCTGTGAAACTTCATCACCACTGCCAAAGTGATCTTAACAGCTCTTAATTAAAAATGCCTTTTGTAGCTAGCTTTCTTTGCAAGCCTGGGTTCAAGCTTTGGGCATCCTGGTTAATTTGGGGGGAAAAGAGGGGCCACAGGAATATTTGCAATAAACCAATCCCCGGGTTGGGCACCAACAAGAAATGGCCAAGGCTATTTCCACTTCTCTTCTGTTCCCTGGCCTTATACTGAAAGTAGATTTGAATGTTCGTCCTTTGAAAATCCTGGACCTTCATAGGCACACATCTGAAAAGCTCAGATAACACCTTGCTTCAGCCCAGCTCCAGGAAAACAAAGCTGAATCAGGGTTCTGCCGAGGCACCTGCTTGGACATGCTCTTTGTCTTTACCCCTAGAGAGAAACCCTAATGAAAGTGATTTGGGAACATAGCCTTCCTTGTGGCAGGAGCATCAGACACCACATTTTCCTACAGTATCATGGTTGTAGCCCCACAGCTCTCCCAGGGGACTCTAGATTAAAAAAATAAAAATATGAGACGGCACAAAGTGAGACGAATTGCAGTAACTGTATTAAAACAGTGGTAAAATACTGACATTCAGCATTGATTCCAGGGTTAAAGATCCTTTACCTTTGGATCCAGATTTTTAACCAAAGACTCTTGTCTTCAGCTCCTTGTTTTCATCTTAATCAGCAGCTCCTGGAAGGAAGGCTTTTGTCTTCCCTTTCTAATCTGTTGGCAAAGGCCATGAGGTCACATGGATGTTTTCTGATTTGAGTTTCTGAAAAAGTGGTCACCCATCAGCTTCTCTTCTTGTCTGTCTGGGCCACTTCAGCAGGTCATTGGGAACTGCTTTTTTTTCCTGAGAATGATGGAAATGACAGTTTCATATGTATATGGTACCTTTTTTCTTTTGAAGTTTCAGTGAAGCACGTGTAGATTAAGAGAATGAGCATAAACTCCTGGCACACAGTGATAGTAATAACAGGTAAGTACAGATTGGTTCTTGTCCAAGCATTTTGCTTTGCACTTCATATGCATTGTCTCACTTACTCTCCCCGCAAACCCTATTACATTATGATCCTTTCTTTCCAAGTTAGGAAATTGAAAGAAGGTTCAGTTAGCTATTGATGCAATAATGCTGTGTAATAAGCAACTGCAAATTCTCAGTGGCATACAACTAACTATAAGGATTTATTTAGGTCACACATCTGTGAATTTATAGGAAGTTGGCCACACTAAGCTGGAGTCAGCTGGGGTGGCTCCATTACATGGTTCTTTCATTGTTCTTGGACTAGTGGGCTAGCTGGGGCACGTTCTTCCCATGGTGACAGTAGAGATGAAAGCAGCAAAGTAGAACACATGAGGCCCACTTAAGTCTTAGGCTCAGAACTAGCACAGGGACACGTCCACCCATACAAAATCAGTCAAAGCAAGCCACATGGGTGAGCCCAAAGTCAAGGAATGGGGAAATACACCCTGCTTAAGATGAAGCAGTGCCAAAAGTGGATGTAAGGAAGGGAAAAGAACTGGAACCCAGAATAGCTAAGGGGCAGGATTGGAATTTAAGCCAATGCTTCTTGTCTTCAAGATCCAAGTTCTTAACTGCTATGTTATGTCACAGGGATTTAACAAAGGACCACTATTGTTATCTGAAAAATTCAGCTGGAATAATGTAGTCAAAGGAGAGTAGCAGAAGAAAGCTGTAAGAAGAAATGATGGAAGAATAAGAATTGGAACACAAGAGGGAGGATGTAACTGTGAATTAGCTCATAATTGCCTAATGTTTGCTATTTACAGAATGTTTGCTTACATTTTATTTCACTATTTCAGAGCAATTGTCCCATTTCATCTTCCCAGAGTCTCTATTGCATGTGTCAAATGTTTTAAGACTCAAAGTCAATTTTAAGTAGTGATTTGGGAGATGTGTCCCATTGTAATATTGTGTCTGAATTTAGACACTCCTCTCTGGTAAAGGGCATGGGGCTAGCTCATCAGGGTCTGACCTCAAGAGGGACAGCTATTGTGCAAAGCCAACCTTCAAGAACCAAAGGAAGACAAATTAAGGAGATGGGACAATGTCTTAAAATGATCTTTGAGGATTAATGAGATTGAAATAAAACAAAATAAGGCAATAAACAAATAATAACTGAACATATAAGAAACCTTTGCCTACCAGGGGACAGATAATCTACCTTCTGTAACTTTGATCCATAACCTGGAACAAGATTGCTGGTGTCAGCGACATATAATCTCGTGGGATAATAACCAGGCATCCAAATGCCACCCTCTGGCAAGAAGCCAGTAAAACTTAGAAGTCATTGCCAAAGAGGGGGCTGACTCCCCAACCATCTAGTAACTTCCACTGGATTTATGACATTTTCCCCTTCTCTTTTGGAAGTGATTTATTAGGGTAATCTCAGACAATGATCCTACTCTCCATCTCCTTTTTCTCCTAACCTGAAATGCTATTTAAGGAGCTGTTGACAACCTGCTCTTTGCTCCTCACTAAACAGGTGAGTAACTTTTGGCTGTGATTAAAAACAACAACAACAACAACAAAACCTGTCTTACACAGAGAAAAGAAGAGAGAGCTCATGGAAGACAGAAGTGACTATGGAAAGCCAAGGAAAAAGGCAATGACAGGGAGAGGGACAATAGAATGTTTTGACAAGAGGAAGGAGATAAGCCCTCTTTTCCTGTTGACATCATTGAGGTTTGGGTCTAAGTGTAAGTTCAGAGGCCCAGCAGGCAGCCAAGATGTAGGGGACTGCTGTGATGTTTTGGAAAGAGTCATTCATCCATTCCTATTCCACTCCCCTGCCGCAGACTTCCATACCAAGTGTCTTTCTTGAGGAGCGAAGTCCTCTTCAGTGATGCCACTGTGAGACATCTTTACTGATCCCAGAATAACAGACTGCTGTGAAAGTGGAGCTAAAATAGGGAATACTGGAAATATCTGGTCACTGACAATCACATCAGACATAATCTAGGCAAAGCATGTCCACATGGGGAGGATGGTGAGCAGCTCAATATACCAGGAGTGCTTTGCTTTGTATTGTTACTTTTTATTATTTTTTTTGAGACAGAGTTTCTGCTCTTCTTGCTTAGGCTGGAGTGCAATGGCTCGATATGGCTCACTGCAACCTGCGCCTCCTGGGTTCAAGCAATTCTCCAGCCTCCTGAGTAGCTGGGACTATAGGCATGTGCCACCATGCCTGGCTAATTGTGTTTTTAGTAGAGATGGGGTTTCTCCATGTTGGTCAGGCTGGTCTTAAACTCCTGACCTCAGGTGATCCGCCCACCTGGGCCTCCCACTACAGGCATGAGCCACGGCACCTGGCCTGTATTATTACTCATTGGTAAGAGTTCCCTTCCTGTATTTGAGAATTTCTCTTGAAAGCTGGGGCTGTGGTAATAAGAATAGTCTTAACTTCTAATATTTACTGAGCACTTACATTGTGGTTAGACCAGGTGGTCTAGGGTGGACAGGTCACTCTGTCGTGGAAAATCAACATCATTCAAAGCACTTTACAAACATTCACCTACTTAATGTCCCCAACAGTGGCGTAAGGCAGGTCCGCTTATTATCCACATTTTATCAATGAAGCAGTTGAGACACAAACATGTTCTGTGACTTGCCCCAGGTACACAGCCATGAAGTCACCGGGGGGAGATTTACCTGGGCAATATGGCTTCAGAGTTTTGCTGTTAACACTTCCCTACAGTGTCTCTCACTTACCTGAATCTTGGGAATGGTTCATGAAAATAGATTCCTGAAGATTTTGTGTAAGGACACAGAGACATGGTTGCTACAGTTAAGTAGACACTGTGAGTATAATGGACTTTGGCTTTGCTCTGGGGGATCATGAACCCAATTTTGGATGTATGCCCAGCACACAGTTGAGAAATAAATGGTTTTACTTTCTTTTTGAGAATATGACACTCAGTATCTGCTAGGGTGAACTCTGAGACTTGTAGAAAGGTCCTGTGCTTTTTCTGAGACAGGGAACAGCTGTTGCTTTTTATCTGACCAGTGTCTACTCTTCTTCCAACATAAGCAGCCTGATTTTACTTCCTATCTCAATCTATGTGGTTTGGGAAGCTGGCCTTTGAGTGGTTATGAAACCTGGGCTGGGACAATAGTATATTCCAACTTATTGACTCAAGGAAGCCTATTCAGTCCCTCTTTGGGAATTGTATTGGAACTATTACAAAATAGAAACACTTTTTTCCAGGGTTGTGGAGAGGCTAGGATCCAGGACTAGAGCTGCAGGGGAGGGGTGGGAGTACAACAAGGCCAGGGCTTGCATTTATGCCCCCACATGGAAAGCGCCTGCTTCAATAAAACCATCAGAAAAAGGTCTGATGCAAAACTAAAATATGGAAACTCCTTAAACTCTGATAACATCTTTGGAATCCCTGGATTCTTGTATTCTTGAACTCCCTTCAGACCGTTTAGTTAGACGAACCAGTAAATTTGGGGACAGGAGCTAACATCAGATGCTTGACTTCCTAAGAAGTTAAGAGCCAGAAACAACCTGGTGTTTCTTGACTGTGATTTAATTCCCGCCTCTTCTTCCCCACTCTGAGGGAGGGTGTGTTTAGGTTTAGCCCCTCCTCCATTGCTTCTGGGGCAAACCCCTGATTCTCAACTCTCCTCCCCAGCTATCCCATCCTGCCTCATAAAAGATGTTGAGATTATTTTTAATTACAAATGCATAATTAACTGGTATATCCATGGCTATTATCAGGATCTCAGATTAAAGATTGTGTCTTGCACAGAGTGCGGATCATTTAAGCCATCAGACTACTTCCAGGTTCTTCTCACGTTTCTAAGACAACTAGTGAACGCTTCCGTAGTTCGCTCCCACGCCCACCCCACCGAGGCTGAGTTAATGGCTCTTCTCAGTTAGTTGCTTGCACATGGTCTTCATTTTAGTACTTACCATTTTGTGAGGTGTTTGTTTACGTTTCTGTATTTTGAACTAGATGTTAGCTAAGATCAGTAAGGGCAGAGACTTTTGTCTTTTTTGTATTTTACTTCCTTTTACTCAAAAACGAAATCAAGATACCTCTGCTTACCTAGTGGCAGCTTTTCCTAATTATGAGTGGAATGTCCTAGTGCATTCCCCAGAGAAACGTCATCAACATCGCCTGGGAATTTGTTAAAGATGCAGATTCTCCACATTCCCTCCTTCCACCCCACTACTGAATCAGAAATTCTGATGGGGAGATGGGGCCCAGCAGACCAGGTTTTAACAAGCCTTCCAGATAATTCTGATGCCCACTAACATTAGAGAATCACTGCTCTAGCTTCTTGCCACTTGATGTGCGGTAGTCTGAGGACCAGCAATATCAGCATCAACTGGGAGCTTGTTAAACATGCAGACTCTCATGCTCTACCACTGATCTATCGATGTGGACAAGAATCTGTGTTTCAACAAGGCTTCCAGGTGATGTCTGTACTCTAAAGCTGTGCTACCTAAATTTTCAAGAGCATCAAATAACCTAGGGATTCTGTTAAACGCAAGCTCTGATGTAAAAAAATTTGAATTTCTAACAAGCTCTCGTCTAAAACTAATGCTATTCGTCATGTATCACAATTTGAGTATTAAGTGCTTCAGGACTGCAGGGAAATTGGGGGAGGGGCAGCATCTTTAGACCCATTACCCAGCCTTCTCAAATCAGACAGAGCAGTTCTGTTTTATCTGACTTATATTTTAAGCTTCAAGGTGAATTTTTATTTGAAATAAGAATTCTCCCGCAAAACAAATCTTTGAGGCAACAGCCTTTGAGAAAATAGTCAACCTTTAAAGTGATAGACTTGCAAACCTAATTATAAAGTAAATGTCATAGGGTAAATTAGCGTATGTGTAAGAAAAAACTGATGGAGGTTATAGTTTTAAATTTTTTAAAAAATTTTTTCAAGTTTCCATACTGAATGAAGTTTGAAATATGAGATTGAAATGAAGGTTGCATGTGACTCAACACCTGATTGTAAGATAGAAAACTAACCCTGGATTTCAACTGACACCTCAGCGTGACAATTCTGCATTTCCTACTTCCTATCTGGAACCACATGGCTCCTCATTTTTCCATTCTGCTTCCCTTCTGGCTCCCGTAGATCTATAAGTCAAGTTTCAGCATTATTATACTTTCTCAGGCAGAGATGAAACAAAGATGATTGAAGACAGGTTCTCATGATCTTATAATACTTGAATTCTTCTAATAACCTCTCTGATTTCTGTCCCTTTGTGGGAAAATAATGGAAATTTCTGTGGCCATCAACTCAACTTAGTTGTTACTCAATTCATGTGTATATGAAACCACCTTTGCAAAAATCATAACAATGAGAAAATTATGACAGTGAAAAGGATCTCATCTAACCAACTCCATCTTGCCTTTAACCTCCAAAATGCCCTTGGTCATTTCTGGGCATAGGCCAAGCTAACTTGGGAAAGCTTTAGTTTATAGTTTAAATGATAATAGCCCTTCCCCAAACTAAACCACCTTCGTAAAATTAATGGAAGGCTACCATATTAGGAGATATAGTTTAGTTTATAGTTTAAATGATAATAGCCCTTCCCCAAACTAAACCACCTTTGTAAAACTAATGGAAGGCCACCATATTAGGAGGATAATAGGGGCCTGATTTATGCTAAGATGTAGGTCTGGTTAGATTACCAGACATTATTTTGAAGGTCCCAAGATTTGCAACTTCCCAATTACTCCTGTAATTTTACAATTCTATTGTAAAACTTAAGATTGGCCCTTTGAGATGTCTTTTCAGGCTTTTGCATTTCTGATGATGCCTCTGGACTAGGACTCCTCTGTGGCCCCCACCCAGAAGCAGACTCAGCACATGGGGTCCATTTTCCATACCCTTATGATTGCATACCGAATCAATCAGCATTTCCCTGTCCTATCCCCCTGCTTCCCAAACTATCCTTAAAAAACCCTAGCCTCCAAATTTTCTGGGAGGCTGATTTGAGTAATAATAAAACTCACATCTCCCATTTAGCCAGCTCTATGTATATTAAGCTCTTTCTCTATTGAAATGCCCCTGTCTTGATAAATGAGTTCTATCTAGGCAAGGGGCAAAATGAACCCACTGGGTGGTTACATGCCCAGTGTAATATTTTCTGAACTGTTTTGCCTGACTTCTTCCCTCTAATTATTTCACGCTAGTTCATCCTTCCAGAGTAATCTTTACTTTTTACTCCCTCTGCCTCTTTACTCCTTTACTACCTCTGCTAGGACTCCCCATAGCCCATAGGGAGAATGTTTAGACTCTGGTCTGGCATTCAGGCTCTTCAACCACCTGATCCTAGCCTGACCTTCCACTTCACTTTCTCAGGATCCTCTGTCTAGTGAACTGGGTTTTCATGGGTTCAAACTCATAGTGTGAAGACACATTACTCTTTGCTTCCTTTGTGTCTCTGTGGTTGCTTTTGAACCCTCTGTGTAAATAAAAAGGACACTGTTCATCTTTGGTTGGGCATCATTTTAGAGCTGACTTTCACAAATGTATTTTTTTTTCAATTCTCAGCAAATACGTAATAAGAGCTCTGTAAGAAAGGAACATGTTGGCAGGATAAGAGTTAATACACTCATCATTAAAGCTCTTTGGAGTGTTATTTTTTAATTATTTTAAATGAATAAATCCTGAGACAGAAATAAAAGTTCTTTTTCAGAGTAGCTGAGAAAAGACTATGCAGTCTTGATTACAGTAGAGTGTAAAACTATAATAAGTGACTATTATATTCTCATAAAGTCTTATCATAACACCAAATACTTTAAAATTTACAAGTCTATAAAGACTAATATTTTTTTTACTGTGCCTTCAATAAGTGGTTCAACTAAAAATGAGTGTTATCCTGAAATAAAAGTCTTATCTGGAATAAGACTCTTCATCTTAAGAATAATAAAATATTAAAAATAGAAATATTTCTATTCATACAACATTTGTAATCTCCAGGCATATTCTGAATATTGAATAATAATAGTACTTGCATTAAAGGTTATTTTAGAAAATTAAAAAGTTATGGTGTTTTGGTAATAATTCCAAAACACTGACAATTACATTGGGTTCCTTAGAGACAGGTTCAGATGTGAGGATTCATGCATAAGTGATTTATTAAGGAGGTACTCCCAAGAGAAACTAGTAAGGGAGTGAGGAAGCAAGACAAAGAAAAGGAGGAAGCCAAGGAAGGGTGCAACCTCAAGGCAAGTTCTTTGGACAGTAACTTTAACCTTATCCTGCAGTATCTTTGGAACAAGTTACACTTCCCACTGCAAGAGAACTGGGCTTTCATACCCTTGGACTCATCAGTTACCCTCTAGGCAGAGACTAGGGGTTTCTGGTCCTTTTTAAATCAAATCAAATTTAGCCTAAAGCTGCCTTCTTATATATTTTAAGTTCATCCTAAAGGTTTCTCTATACATAGCGAACAATAATCTAAGTGGAGGTGTAAACAGACTGTAACCTACTCTTGGGCCAATCACAGAGTTTTGACCAATCAAAGGGGGCCAACTGTTTAAACTGTGTTCAAATAAGGCAAATGCCAAGCTGTAACCAATCTGACTGTTACTGTACCTCACTTCCGTTTTCTATATGCCACTTTCCTTTTTCCGTCTATAAATCTTCTTCCACCATGTGGCTATGCCAGAGTCTCCCTGAGCCTACTCTAGCTTGGGAGTCTGCCTAATTCATGAATCATTCCTTGCTCACTTAAAATCTGTTAAATTTAATTTGGTTAAGGATTTTCTTTTAACAGGTGTCACTGTCACACACTTCTAACTCTCTGTGGCTGCAGGCAAAGTACATGCAGTAGCCCAAGAGTGGACACTGGAAAAAGCCACACAAGTACGAGCCATTGAAGGCAAAAACACATCAAAGATGGAGAGGGATGCAGAAGTTACCTGAAGGAGTTTTGGCAAAGCACTGGCAGTATCCATTAGAGAGTACTTCTGACATCCTAAAACTGGAAAATTCCCATTTCAATAAAACTAATCAATCATTAAGAACAGTGTTACCAGCTGGTTGCAGTGGCTCACACCTGTAATCCCAGCACTTTGGGAGGCCAAGGTAGGAGGATTGCTTGAGGTCAGGAGTTCAAGACCAGCCTGGGCAGCATAGCTGTCTCTACAAAAAAATAAAAATTAGCCAGGTGTGGTGGTACGCACCTATAGTCACAGCTACTCAGGAGGCTGAGGAGAGAGGATCACTTGAGCCTAACAGTTTGAGTCTGCAGCAGGCTATGATTGTGCTACTGCATTCCGGCCTGGGGCAACAGAGTGAGACCCTGTCTCTAAAAACAAACAAACAGTGTGCCCATGAATGGACATATTTCCTAACTTCTCTTTGTCTCAGTTTCTTCATCAAATAAATGAAAATATCTAACTTAAGATTCTTATGAGCATTGTCAGAGGCACGTGAACCAGAGCAACTCCCTCTTTGATAGGGTCTGGGTAAAATAAGGCTGAGACCTACTGGGCTGCATCCCCAGACAGTTAAGGCATTCTAAGTCACAGGATGAGACAGGAGGTCGGCACAAGATACAGGTCATTAAGACCTTGCTGATAAAACAGGTTGCAGTAAAGAAGCCAGCCAAAACCCAGCAAAACCAAGATGGTGACGAGAGTGATTGCTGGTCCTCACTGCTACACTCCCACCAGCACCATGACAGTTTACAAATGCCATGGCAACATCAGGAAGTTACTGTATATGGTCTAAAAAGGGGAGGTATGAGTAATCCACCCCTTGTTTAGCATGTAATCAAGAAATAACCATAAAAATGGGCAACCAGCAGCCTTTGGGGCTGCCCTGTCTGTGGAGTAGCCATTCTTTCATTCCTTCACTTTCCTAGTAAACTTGCTTTCACTATACTCTATGGACTTGCCCTAAATTCTTTCTTACGCGAGATCCAGAAACCCTCTCTTGGGTTCTGGATCGGGACCCCTTTCCAGTAACATCTTCACACAAGAATACACATAAAATATTTCAATCACTGCACATCATAAAATAAATTAATAATTATTAATTTTAGGTTTTTGAAAAAACTCCTTTGTATTTAGTACTGCAATTTTATAGTCTTAGGTAGTGGGCTTTTCTTAGTGCCATAATACATTTATACCAGATTCAAATTGTATACATGAATAATACTGGGGTGATATAAAGAATGTATTTTTAATAACATAATCAGGAGACTGATAAACTGCATAAGGAAGAGAAATAGGAGTTTGGTCATACATAGTGAAAACAAAAATATAACTCAATTTGACAGTGCTGTAAAAAACAACCTAAAGCTCGAAGCTTGTATATCATCTGTACTTAATATTTCACATCATCTTAAACTCTAAATTCACATGTAAGTCAAGAAGATCTAGATCCTTTGTAGGAATAGTTATGAAAAAAGCACTGATAGACTTTGGTAGAAAGACAGAAATAGCAAAAGAAAAGGCAGAATAGTCAAACTTCCTAAAAATAAAAGAGGAGGCATTATAATACTTTGATTAGCACTGAGATAGTCTTAAATTGAACCATGTAAAATCACCAATACTTGAACTTTGTTGACCTGAGAAAGCAGCAATTTCATAGGATTCAACCTGACACATAAAATCTACTGGAAGACAGACCTTTATGAACCTCTTTTTCTCTGGACAAGGATGCAAGGCTCTGACCACTTTTACCTGGGCCATTTCTCAGTTTTATTTATAGTAAGCAAGCAACCTTGAGTGATGAGGACATGTCTTCTTCTGGGATAAAGATCAGGCCCACTTACTGCTTACTGTAGAAGCTGTGAATTTCAAAGCTGAGTGTTTCTCTCCAGTTGCATAACTCGCTGCATGGGCATGTGGCATCTGGGCTTTGCATCATCCTCTTGGAGTTTGGGAGAAGGGGGTACCCCTGTAAATATGCTGATGTTCATGCTGCTTCATGTGCTGTAGGAAATAGTGTTCTTTGACTGACTGGGAGTTTCATGCCTTCTACTAACATACATGAAGCATTAAAGAGCTAACTTCTTAGCTTTAAAGTAGGATAAAATCAAATCCCAGACCTAACCAAGCTACAAACAGGATACTGTCAAGATTGCATTAGTAGCATCAGCTGTGAAGTTTTCCCAAGCAAATATCATTTTCCACCACAAAGCTGAAAACATTCTTAAGAAAGATCAGTGTGGTCATTCACCATCTTTCTATCCCTGTTCTTAGGATCCTTTCACAGGAAGTAAAAGACTTCCAGAAGCAGTAAAAAATGTGTTGTGTTCCCAGTACCGTATATCCCCAGAGACATGTGAAGTCCCTCAAGGAAGCTATGATCACATCTTGGAATCTGGAAACATCCATGTGGAAGGTTTCAGGCAAGCTGATTGATTGAGTTTCTATCTGTTCACTTCTGTCTTTATTTGCGCATGAGCTTCATCTCTAGACATGAATTAAATTTTGTAGATCAGAGCTCCCGTAGTACTCAGAGGTCTGAATTATTTTTAAAATAGCCTTTTAAAAGCATAGGCTGGATGAACGCCGATAAGTGGTGTCTCTAAGCACAGCTCCCCTGCCTTCTTCTTGAACATAGCATTGGGTGGTCACACTAGTTTTCTTCCCTTCTAGGCTGACCTTGATGAAACCAAACCATTTCCTCCTAACAATGCCACAATTGTGGAGTTGGCATTTTTATGTAAATGGCTGTTCTCTGATTCATTAAACCCTATTGCCCCTGACATTCTCCTTTCTGACCCTTATCAGCCACACACTAGCAAAACATGAAGAAATAAAGAGGACAAAGAAAGGCAATAAAAGGGTTACAACCAAGAAGTGTATTGTGACTGTGACCAACAAGGAAATTTGGCAATGGGTGACTGAACATCCAAGGATGCCCTGTCAGCCGGTCACAACTACATTTATTCGAAGCCTGACAACTGCTTAGCACCATTTCCAGGTGTCACATAGAGATACATAGGAAATGACAGTCATGGCTGCTACTTTAACAGCGCTTACAATTTAATAGATGAGATAGTACAATTAAATGCCCAGATATCCGTACACGTCCAATGTGGACCTTCCTCTCCTCTCTACTGACTTTTCATTTCTTTCATAGTATGTGTCACAAACTGCAATATTTCGTTTATTTATTTGTGTTCTTGCTATTGCACTCCCCTGGAGCTGGGATTCACCTGGGATGAAACAGCATGTCCACGCCAATGATTTATGGCTGCTACTCCTGATCTCACCCACTGGAATATAAATTTCAAATACACAGGGACATGTTTATCTTGTTCACCATTATAACCCCAGAACCTATCAAAATGCACCTAGTAGATTCTCAAATTTTTTGAATGAAAAAATAAGTAAATAAAACCAGCAACAGTCATCTAGAGAGATTGTATAACTTATCCTCTGAATGCTGCTACTAACTTATTAACATGAAATTAAGAAAGCAAGAACCTGGTTCAAAAGCATAAGCAAAATTTTTTAACAATATAGATGAGAAAAAAATCCCCAGACCCCAGGGCAGAAGAACTATTCCTACTTCATTTTCCTTAGTGAATATTTAGATCATAAATCACAAAAATTAGTAGAGTACAAAAGGCCCTAAAAGAATCTCATCATGTGACTTTTAATTAGATTTCAAGAGCAGTGGGGTTCCACTGGAACTCACAGGCTTCTCCATGTTTAAAGCTGAATAGAATAATAGCCATCTAGTTGCCTCGAATTGTAGCTGAGCTACCGACTATGAAGCTAAGCCAGTGAAGCTCAAGCGTGTAATATAAACACCAGATAGAGTCATTTCCCTGATGGCCCCAATTCTTCATTCACCACCTTCTGCTCTGCTCCACCCCTTGATGCAGAGCTCAGCCATGTGACTTCCTTTGGCAAATGGGATGTTAGCAAAATAGGATGCAAGCAGAGGTTTGAAAAGTGCCTGCACATTGAGACTTGCTCTCCTGCTGCTTTTGCTCCTTCTCTATGGCTATGAGTGCATGCTGCTAATGTGCTGGAGGAGAAGACACATGGAGCACGACCCCGGTTTCTCTTTGCAGCTGAGGCTATCCTAGACTAGACTACAGTAGCCAACCTCCAGTGTGGGTTCATCTGAGATCTACCAGCTGCCCTGAAACTGACCATGGATGCATAAATGAGCACAACCAAGATCACCACTTGGTTTTAGAGAGGTTTGGTTTGTAGCATTATTGTAGCATAACTAACTAATATCTAACTAGTTCCTCGTATAAGGAATAAAGCTCGACTAACAGAAAAACAAAGATTAAAATGCGGACATGCTTTTTCTTTATTGAAATAGGAAGTATTTTCAGTTAAATTATTTGGTTTCTCTACAACCATAGCACATGGTTTCTCCAGCCATATCCATGCCACTGGAGTTGAGCAGGCCTGGGCGTAAGGCACTTAGAGAAGAGACATGCAGGACATCAGCAGGCCCAGCAGCACTGTGGCAGGTGTCACCCTTCTAGCACTGTCCGAGGGCCAGTGTTTTGCATACACATCATCCAGGATTGACAGCACAGCCTCCATGGTCTCATCACAGGTGGGCTGGATCTGATCTTCTGGCAGAACAAACCCATATGTTCCTGTGTCCCTCAGCTCAAACGTGTATGAGAAGGGGATCCCAATGTCTCGGGCCCAGTCTCTTGAAGACCCTGATGAGGAATCTACAGGTGAAAACATGAAGGCAGAGGTAGAAGTCATACTTTGAAAAAACAGATTTCTATAGCCATTCCAAGAACTAAAGTTTCACTTAATAAAATAAAGAAAGTCTTTAGATCAGGGTCTCAGAAATAGCTGTCTTCTCTTTCTCCTTGGTTGTAAGCCCTGTAGGGTGGGAACCACATCTTATTCAGTATCTCTGTCCCCCATCATACCTGGCACTGTGTTTGGCACATAGGGAGATTTGGCTAAAATTTCTCAGCTGAGTCAATGACTTGGCAACCTAATATTGCCTGGAAAGAGTGAAATGAGTCATATAAAGAAAAAAACAGAAACAAAATGACCCACAAGAAAAATATTATACAAGTATTATTTAGAGGGGGGCTCATGGAAGGTGGAGAAGGTAGAGGTTGGGGTCGGGAGAAACAGTGCACTCTCCTTTCAACTAAACTCTTGTCTTTAGATTTTTTTCTCCAGGGCTTTCTTAGCCTATGGGTCCTCTGGGAACTGAATGGACTGACCAAAGGTCAGCGGACAATGTCCTTCCTGTTAACTCCTGTGTCTTCTAGCTTGCCAGCTGTTTTTAACTGAAGCCAGGGGAAGTTCTGGTCTGAGCCAGCACATTAATTCTTTTCCTTTTAGTTCATACCTTATCCCTAGAGAGTATAATTCTGGATTTGTACAGACTCCCTTTTATCCTTGGTCATTTTGATTTGTACAACTCCCTGTTGATCCCAGGAACTCTTCTGTTCCTCTCCTGCCTATCTCACCATCCAAAGTCTACTGACTTCTTTTGTGCCTTAGATACTATTGAAAAGGCAAAAAAAGATACTTACATAAAATATCTGCACTTGATCCAACTCTATAATTGGTTCCATACTTTGCTTTCAATGCATTTGCTGCCTTCTGTCCAACTTGAATCTGTAGGTGGGAAATGCAGAGACAGATATCTGGTGTTTAAAATAAATCCAACAATCCAAGCTTTTGCTGTTTTGTCCAGATTTATCTCCAGAGTTTTCGAGCCACCTTTCCAACTTCCCACTGGACGTCTACACCTAGGTAGCCTGCTGGTACCTCAGATCTAACACATTCAAATCCAATTTCACCATCTCTCCCACTAATAAGGCTGCTTTGACTTTCATATTTCTGGGCTTGCATGCTCTCCCAAACACACATGTAGAATTCTGCAGACATCTCTGATATTCCTTCTCAAAAACAGTTGCCAAGTTGCATTTTCAGTGCCATCATTCTATGTCACACTCATTATCTCTGAACTGGTCTGTTGCATCTTCTAACAGATTTCCCTTTCTCTCACCAATCCTTCTTCCAAGTGATCCCACCTGGCTTCCAGATGAAATTTTGCTGTGTACAGCTATGATCATGATCCCGTGGAAAAGTCTTCAATAACCCCTGGTTGCTCACTGAACTAAGTACAAACTTCTCAGCCTAGATTTTGAGATCCTCTCTAATATGACTCTAACCCACCTTCCCAACACCGTATTTTGTCATCCACTCTAGATGATAGTCAAAAACTCATTTCCCCACCATTCCTCAGCCTTGCCCCACATTCCTCAGCCTCTATTTTTCCTCAGGATGTTTCCTCCACATGGGATCCCTACCTCTCATGTCTGCCTGTTGAAATTCTGCCTAGCCTCAAATGACTTTTTCAAATGCCAACTTCTTCAAGAAGCCTTACCTGATCTGTCCAACTGAATTCTACCTCTCCCCACTTTGAATCCCTATAGCCCTTTTTTCATACCTCTCTCTGACCCCCCTCTTCCTTTTCATTATAGTGTTTGATTCTTATCTCTCATAGAATTTCAGAGCTGGAAGTCATACCCATCCCTACACCTACTACCACTTCACTTCTGCAGCCCTTTTCCTGAGATCAGAGTCACTAACTGAGGCCCAAGTCTACTGGCTGGGCTTACTGATCTTCTGATGCATCTCACCTTGGTTTGCCGACACACCCTCTAGGTATTCCCCAGCCTAGACTTGTGTGTTCTACCCATCGGATGGTATATCCCACTGTTTCCCCTGACAGTCTCCCTCCCTGCCTGCACTGTGATCCATCATAGCTTTACCCCTCAGGGCTGCCTGACTGCGCTCCAGATGCACCAGCTCCCCGGATGCCTGACTAGGGACGGGACAGGTCTTGTTTTAGATTCTCTTTCTCCCAGCTCTTTATTGTCCAGCTGAACCCTGAGATGTTGCAGAGTAGTGCTTGTGTGGAGAGGGAACTGGCCCAGTGAAATTCAAAAGGAACTATATTTCTGTTGGTAATAAGGCAATGGCAGTAAAGAGGTTGGGGGGATCATACTGGACAGTTGTGGGCAGCATTCTTAAGGCACTTGGGGCTTTCTGTGTATGACTAAGATCAAAGAAAAAACACTCAGTCAAACATACTTGCAAGCTGCTTGCCTTCTCTCCACTCACTACTGAGAATTCCATCTTTGGCCATTCACCTTCTCCTTCACTTCCTAAAAAGGGATTCTGTGTCTGCCTCAGTTTCTGGGTTTGTGTTATCCAGAAATGAGATAATAGGTAGGAGAGGCTAAAAAAGCTGGTTTCATCGTTTATACTGGGAAGAGACACAAGAGCAGTCTGCTGGAGAGAGAAATTCTGGTAAGGAAGTGAGAGTGAAGGGCGGGCAGGATTCAGGGTAGCAACTGTATGTGATGAAGTTCAGAGAAGGGGCCTGGGAAAAGTGTTGGGATTTGCCAACTACACTCCTTTCTGAAGTTCTTTAAGGTCTCTAGCAGAGCTATGAATTACTTTTAATTCTGGGGTGTGTGTGTGTGTGTGTGTGTGTGTGTGTGTGTGTGTGTGTGTGTTTTAAATAGAACTCCATGCTAACTGGTCTATGTGGGGCCTTAGCTGTCATTTGAGATAGATGCATCAGACCCACACTACACTTGCTATCCAAATGATTCCTTGCTTTTTTTTTTCTTTCCTGCAGCTCACTCTATACAACAATTTTTTTTTCCTCATTGCCAGCCATCATTTATTTTATCTGTTATTGTTCCCTTCCCTCAAATCCTGGCTGTGGGGTAGGAAACAGTCTTCCAGTTTATCCTTCTTTGTTGATAAAAGAACTTTTGAGTTCTATTTCAATAATTCCATGAGAAAGTACTATGGGGAAGCAGACAGGAGTAAGAAATAGGTAAGAAATAGATATGAGAGGCATTGAGTTGTGATCCTCAGCTTAGTGATTTGGGCCTTCCTGAGAAGATAAAATGGAAATCCCCTAGACTTCTGAATTCAACTTCTGTCTCTGGAGGTGGAGCTCCTGATTGAACTTCCCTCTTCTTCTGACACTATATTGCAAGCCCATAATAGAGCCAGTTTATCTGCTGCCCTTTTTCCTCAGCTTATGGGTACTTCTTAATAAAAATAATAAAAACTCCTTTGCCAATAGTACATAATATACACTTCTAAAAACCTCTGGCCTGCTTAACAACTCCTTCTCTGGGCCCAGAGAATTTCCTGTAACCATATATTCACAGGCAGGCACACATAATGGTTGAATAAAGCCCTGGCCTGGTGGGGGTGGGGGCAACAAAGCTTGGGATGGAGTACAGAGGTTGATACAAAGAGAGTTCGAATGGAAAGAATGTAAGCATGCAAAACATTAGAATTCTTATAGCTATTCTAATTTTCAGAGCAGTTTAGAAAGAGGCTATATATAGTTATGTTTCTTCTACATAGTGATTGCCAAGCTGTCTATCACGTAGTATAATATTTACCATGATTTCTATAAACTTTTGGTTTTCTAAATAATAGAGATTAATTACTAGTCTCTGCTGCTTGTAAATAGTACTAGAGATGGAAATCTCCTTAGAGCAGTTGGCTTGATTCTGTGTCTTTGTGCGCTCTATCAAAGCTTGCCCCCAAGAACCTGAAAACACTGCTAAGTAGCTTCAATAAGGTAGACACGTGGTGGTAAAATATTCACACTGTCTTTCTACTGAACAGGCTGGGAGATGACTGTTTATGTGAACTCTTCAGCACCTGAGACTGTAAGAGATACAGAATTGAAGCCATCTTTCTCAATTTGATTTACTGGTTTCTGTATATAGTGCTATGGAGTTGCCAGTTATTCCCTTCTTAAGTCCCTGTCCAGCAGTGGCCGTGCCATTGCCTCAGGCCCTTCCTCTTGTCTTGCTCCTTCTAGCCTCTGGCCACACAGCACAGGGCTCTAACCAGACAGCCAATCTGCACCACAAGACCCTCTAACCTTTCATTACAAACTTTGCAAAATGGTCACATAGTATCTGTTTTCCTGAACTAATTAGAGAATGAAGTACCCAAGAAAAATACTGGAATATACTAGCCTTCTTTTTTCTGTTGGTGGAAGACCTCTTTCCATCAAAGATCTCTAATTTCCTGTCTTTGGAGATTCATTTGTGTTTTTCACAGATCCCTTTAAGCAGAAAGTAGGAATCTACAACAAATATCCCCGAAACTGGGGAAAAGGAACATTCTGGGCTTCTTGACTGAAATACCTGTTTCTGTAGATTTCTTTATTGAAGAAATAGAACTTCCAGCGCTCACAAATGAGAAGGAAGTAGTGCATAGTTGACTGGGAATCTAGCTGATAACAGCTCCTCAAAGTTGCACACCCTTTCTGAGCAGAGAGAGGCAGTGTGAGGTAGTGGGATGATGTATGTGGCCTCTGGAGTCTAAAGGGGTGAGTTCCAACCTGGGCCCAACCACTTTCTATCTATAGAGTTCTGAAGATAAAGTTAACTCAGGTTTCCATTTCTACACTCCATAGTGAATGTAATATATTATGATGGTCAAATGAGGTAACAGCTGCAAATCTCTCTGTTAATTGTAAAGACCTAGGCAGATGTTAGTTATTTCCACATGTTACAAAATGATCATGTAATACAAGTGTTCCTGGACTAAGAAAAGAAAAATAATTGCAAGAAAGATCCTTGGGTATTATTGGATATTTTTGACTGTTGGAAGACCCTCTGCTGGGGGCTCCCTCCAACAGAGATCTATAGTGGTTTTTCTTTTAGTGTTCAGGCCTTGTATCTTGTGGGTCATGCTCCAGAGGGAGATGTGCAGGAGGTGTAACCTAATCAAGAGGTCATCAGAGCTCTGTGATATTAAGAAAAGAGCAAGCTTAGCCCACTCCTTGTCAGCATTTGCATATAAAGAGGAGCATGTTTTTTTAAAAAAAGACAAACAGAAAATAACAAGTGTTGGCAAGAATGTGGAGAAAACCTTATGTACTGTTGGTGGGAATATCACATGGTTCAGCCTGTATGGAAAACAGCATGGTGGTTCCCCAAAAAATTAAAAATAGAATCATGTGACCAGCAATTACAAGCAGAGTCTTAAGAGAGATTTGCACCCCCATATTCATAGCAACATTGCTCACAATAGCCAAAAGTGGAAGTAACCCAAGTGTCTATTGACAGATAAGTGGATGGGATTAACAAAATGTAGTATATACACATGACGGAATATTATTTGGCCTTAGAAAGGAAGAAAATTCGGACACATTCTACAACATGGGGAAACTTAAGGATAATACGCTTAATGAAAGCAAGTCATAAAAAGACAAATACTACATGATTTCCTTATATGAGGTATCTAGAGTAGTCAAATTCATAGAAACAGAAAATAGAGTGGTGGTTGCGAGGGACTCATGTAGGAAGAAATGGAAAGTTGTTTAACGGGCATAGTTTCAATTTATGCAAGATGAAGAAGTTCCGCTGATTGGCTGCATAACAATGTGAATATACTTAACACTACTGAACTGTATACTTTAAAAATGGTTAAGATAGTAGATTTTGTTTATTTTGCTGCAATTAAAAATGGGAAAAAATTACAAATAAAAGGAAAACAAATATTACAATTTGCAATTCTAAATTTACCCTCTCTGACTTCTGATTGTTGTCCTCTGGTTCACAAAAGGGCAAAGAGCCCAGTCCTTCTCAGTAATTCTGTCCAACAGTGCTTGGGTAAACACAGCTTCAGAGACGGACCCGGATAAGACAGAATACAGTTTCCCTGCACCAGCTTGCATTTCGCTGGCACTTCCCCTTACAAATAATCCTAGGCAAATACTGAAGGAAGAGTTTAGAAGAAAATAGAGCATTGTGTTTAGCAGAGAAGAGAGCAGATATTATTTAGCCGTGTTATTTTAGATATGCCATATTCCACTAACAGCTGGCAAGTTCTTGAAAGCACGGTTCAAAAGCTGTAATTGCTGAATGAAGCTTCAAGAGAATTTACAGAAATGAAAGTGCATTCCTGCAGATTATTAACATAATCATCTCATTTATATTATAGATGAATATCTAAGATGTCTCCCAACTTGACACTTTATGAAACAGGTAGTTAATTAACGTAGGTAAAGCAGCATTTAACCTGAAGCCTTCTCAGCAGGCGTCTGGCAAGGTGCAGAAGCAGGAAGAAGAATGTAAGGATAAGCAGAGAGAACAAAAGGGCAGCTGGAGCCAAAATCTTGGAAGTGGAAATCAGAAAAAAGGAAGGCAGAGGTCTTGCCGAGATTTTTCTGGAGGCCTTGGTGCTGCGGACTCACCATTTCTGGGTGGTTACTTGATTTATTTTTGGTGTAGCCATAAGGTGTGAGAATTAACTGCCCATAAGAGTGGATGGTCAGGAAGCACAAAATATCATCCTTCTTGCTCTCTACAAAGCTGGCAACAGCTTTAGTCTCTGGTTCAGACAATGGCTCTGTCCCACAGAATGTTTCAGCTTGGCAGTTTCTAGATGCACCAATACCTAGAGTATGAAAGAAACCACAAAGAAGGCTTCATGATCTCAGTTTGGAAGTGACCAATGGCGAGGAATCATCCAGACTCAGGGCATCTGTGAGTAGAATCAGCGCTTCCCCTTGGTTGTCTGGGTTAGTCCTGGCTAAATTAGTCAACTTGGATAGTTGCTGAAGGATTACCATTCTAGAAGGAACTCAGAATGGCAGAAGGGATAACATTAGGATTTAGAAACAAACACCATGCTTCCATGGCCGGGGAAAGAGGATGCAAACTCAAATGGCATTTTAGTAATCTTTTACTTAAACCTGTGGTAGGCCCTGAAACAAATGTTTGGAAAGCAGTTCTTGGGTTCCTAGGTAAGGTTCTGACATAGTCTTTTTGATTTAAGTCTCTCCTTCATGTCTTACTAGCTTGAGTCTCATTAGAGCTATTTGGCAAGGACATAAGTAGTCTGTAATCCTCATGAAGAATAATAAGAATGATCAGTTGAGCACCTCTTACCTTCTGGGTACTGTGCCCAACCCTTCCTATGTAGCATCCCATTTAATCCCCGCAACAACCTACTGATAAGGTAGGGTTACTGTGACCCACATTTTACATAAAAGAAAACTAAAGCAGATAGATGAAGCAATTTTTCAAGACCACACAGCTGCCAAGTCTCAATTTTAACCCTCCCCATCTGGTTAATGGCAATGTTCTCAGCCATTCCTCCTTCTTATTTGCTTCCAATTCACTGGGCATATTGAGATTTGGAAAGATGAAAATGCCATAAGGAGAGAAAAATGTTTGCTTTGTTTACTGCTTGCCCCCTGCTATGAAATCATCTTCAAGGATAAGTCTCTGATTTTTCTTTTCTTTATGATAATTTATATATTTAAAAACAAAGGGATGGATTTGAAATATATTCACACTGGTCTAGCTCTACTGTGTTCTTGTATAGACAGTCTCACTTGAAGAGAGTCCTGTACTTGAATGTTGATACCTCTTACTATGTAGATAATGTTATCTTGTTAGAGGGAAGGGACTAAAACTCATCAGGAATCCCAGAAAGCTGTACCAGATTAGGTATTTATTTTCGAAAATTATATATTTAGTAATTCACCTCTTTTCTTCTAAGCTTTATTCATTTGTTCATAATTCATCTACTAAGCATGTACTTACTACACCAAGATGCATTGAAATTTCGATTGAGATCCGTCCCAAAACATGTGCCATTATTATGGGGTGAACGGGATTTTCTCCAAAGACGATCCTGTAGCAGAGGAACATAGGGATGTTGCTGTTCTAAGGTTTCATAAATCATAGTGTTAGTGATGATAGGTGATCCTTGAACATGAAAAATGTTTCCTAGGATTATCTGGAAGAACGTCCCTTCAACATTAGGCAGCTTGTGTGTGTAATTTTTAGTCTTGCAGATGGGATAGCAGCCCCCAATAATAGGAACATCTGTACAACCCAAAGTATGCATACATGTAAACAATTAAATTGGAGGAAGTAGTTTGGACTTTTCTTCATGAGCAGATTAGCAGTGCCTGTGGACGTGATCTGCTTACTCAGGGAATGTTTGTTTTGGAGTCATTTTTTACGTCCAAGTGATACAGGATGAAAAGGAAATAGCTAGACAGATGGAAAAAGGCCGTTCCAGGTGTGTCAGAGATGGTCTCTGCACATTTCTGGAAGCGGAAGAGTGATGAGTGGAGATGGGAATAAAGACAAGTGTCATCAGAGAAGCTCAGAGGGAGGACTCGATTCACACACCAGGCCAGAGAGGCTGTTCCAGAGAAAGGGGCCCCTGAGTTCCTTAGGGGAGCAATGGGTAAGGAGAGGCAATGAATACTCTCTAGAAATAAGGGCTCTTATTTGAGGAGTGATAAATCTTTAGGAACATTTTAAAGAGACAGTTATCTGGTGCATAAAAAGCCTTTATGTGATGTTTGCCCCCTGTGTGAGTGATTGCATTAAAAAATGTAGGCTCGTTTATACTGATACATTATTCATTCCCTTCATGCTTCTAGAACTGATTTGACATGGATGCAAGTTGGTATGTGAATTTTTATCAGTATAATCCTAATTGGGTGGCAGGCAAACATTAAGAAGATGGAAGAGGAGAGTAAAAAACGAAGAAAAACCCTACAATGGACTTCAACTCTAAAAAGGCTTTAGGCTTCCTCAGGCCTAAATGTAGATGGTTTGATTAAAAATGTTAAGCTGATTTTTATCCCAAATAGGGTTCCTTTCTTTACCTAGGTGAAAAATATTTTTAGAGCTGGAATGGCTAACATTGGAAAAATTAACCTGAATTGAGCTTTAGTTCCCGAACGCATCCCAAGACCAAACATGGTGTACTCACAGTTGTCCAAGTGTAGATATAACCATCTATGTTAAGAACTGGAAGGACATAGAAGTCCAGGTTTCTAAGGAACTTGTGTATCCTTGAGTTGTTTTTGTAGTTTTGTAGAATCTGGGAATTTAAGAGAGAAACATTTAGAATTATTTTGAGAAGGGATCTTTTCTCTCTTAATTTTCTACCAATTTCAACTTAATTATAAGAGGTGACTGCACATCACACCTCCACCCTCCAGCCACCAAGCCCTTCTGGTTGTCTTATTATGGTAGTTGTTCCCAAACTTTGTCATTCATCAGAATCACCTCGGACTTGTTAAGACGTAGATTGCTGACCTCTACCGCCCTTATCCCCATTCACCTCCCGCTATGCTTGTCTTCGGGCATTTTTAATTCACTGTGTTTGAAATGGAGCCCAAGACTTTGTATTTCTAGTAAGTTTGCAGTTGGTATTGACGCTGTTGGTCTGGGGACAACACTCTGAGAACTACTTTCTATGAGTTTCTCTGTGTTTGGGTTTCTGAAAAGACTGGCCAAGGAAGTATTCTATATTACTTTTAAAAGTTTCTTATTCTCTCAAGGGAGGAGTGTAAGTAATACACAAAAATTCACTATGCTGGGCATTTTCCATATGCTAAATCTCTTAATCCACACTACAGACCCATGAAGTACTTATTTCATACTCTTTTGATAGATGAAAAGCTAGAAAATTTGCCAAATACTATCAGAAAGAGGCACAGCCAGGATTCAAACTCATCTCTGATTCTGTAGACATATCGTCTTCCATATTTAGATATGCTTACCCTCCAATAAAAATTATTGTGGATGCAAAAGAGATCAGAATATTAATTCAGTTTTCAATGAAGTTTCCCATTAATTTTATTTCACTTGAGGTTAAGGATTAGCACAGTAAACAGTTGCGTCACTAACATGTGAAAGAAGTGTGGTTTGTAAATAGCCAAGAAGTGACAGGTATTTTATGGCGGTGATTTACCAGTATGAGGAAGCTAAAGACACTTACTTCTTTGACAAACCATTGGCAAAAAGCAGGGGCAATCCATTCTCTGGCGTGAATTCCACAGTCCATCCAAATGATCTTTTTGGGATTACCAGACGGTTGGCTGATCTGGAGAAGACATCCATGCCCCAATACCAAACAACTGCTTATTATTGTAAGCCACTGTGCAAAATTATCAGATTTTTGATTCCCCTACAGGTCCCTTTTTTACTCCACTCTACAGTTTCAAGACAGAGGCAAGGATGCTAATGAGACACGCATCAATATTATTCTTTCTTGTGTCACTCTTGTTCTCCTGCCAGTTACCTTGATGGTTGTTCTCAGGACCACACACTGACTCCCCATGGTACCCACCTAAAGAATGATCTTCTTTATACCTTAAATTATTCCCTAACTGTAGATAAAGGCATAACCCCTAATCCACAAGCTAAGAGGCTAAAATGTATAAACCTTATAAAACCTTTGCATTTAGAGTTCACTTAGAGTGGTGAAGTGTGCAAGAGGTAATATTCAAGAATCATAGGTGTTTAAAAGTGAATCCCAATCTCTACTCAGAATTTTTGAAATTTCGAATGGATTCAAATACACAAATTCCCCTTCCCCTCAGAGACTCCCTGACTCCCTGCCAGCCCAATCGTCTTTCCTTCTCCCCATTTGCTATTCTTGTACATCAGTGCCGCCTCACTGAGATTCCCCTCTTTCAGAGTGGTGGGTGGGTGGGAATTAATCTGCTAATTGTGGATTCTCTTTGGTGGAGAAGAGGCTGTTAACACTCCCATGCTTGGAACAGTCACATCTATTTTGGATTTGTAAATAGCCTAGACCAGGGCTATTTGTTGAAAACCACTGGGAGCTGGGCAAATGAAGGCTGTCTTCCTCTCTGTGAGAAACTTGCAAATTGAGATAAATACATGGCTGGATCTATCATATTCAAGGAATTTTCCCTTTTAGGCCTCACCAATTTTTCAAACTGTCAGGACAATTCCTAATCCACCTCTTGCCTTAATGTTCTCTTATAATTAGCCTTTTTATGAGTACATGTATGCTAGTTGCATGTTTATCTTTATCGACTCTTTATTATGTGCACATTCTGTTTTGTATAATATGCCCCAGGCAGAGGATATTTAGGTATCTTTTTGGCTGCTTTAGTGTAGACTTGGATGGCCTATAGAAATTCAGGTAGGCAGGTGCCCCATGCTTAATATATCAACCAGTTGCTCACATAATCCCTGGTAAATCCTAGTTCAGAGCCAATATTGTTTTTGGAGATGTAGTTAATGCTCAAATTTAGGGCTGTGCTTTGTAAATTAACATACCTACACTAAGTAATAAGAGCTAAGTAATGCTGGTTCTTAATGCCGTAGTACTTTAGTAGTGGTTCTTCAAGAGTGGTCCTGGACCAGTGGTATCAGCATCACCTAGGAACTTGCTAGAAATGCACTGTGGTATCGCTACTCAACCTTTTGGCTATGATTAAGTGTAACAATGCACTCTGGTTCTGAAACTTGAGTGTATATCAGAATTGCCTGGAGGAAGATTTGTTAAAACAGATTGTTGGGCTCCAGCCTCTGAGTTTCTGATTCAGTAGACATTTGCAGGGACCTGAGAATGTGCATTTCTAACGAGCCCTCAGGTGATGCTGCTGCTGATTTAAGTACTGCCCTTTGAAAACCATAGGTTTGATGCAGAGATTGTCAACTCTGGCTACACACTAGGATCACCTAGAGAGTGTTCGAAGTATGTCCTGTCCCATCCTGACACAATTGGGTCAAAATGTCTAACCAAATTAGGTAGGGTCTAGGCATAAGGATTATTGGAAGATCCCAGGTGACTTTAATATGCAGCCAGAATTGAAAATCACTAGAACCGGGAGCCCAGAGGTCCCTCCTGTCCCTGTGGAAAAAAATGTCTTTTTGGTCCCAAATACTTTTGGTCATGTTGCATGCAAAAGAGGTAGGAGACCCTGGAGACCTGGTTATATCCCCTTGGCTATGCTGACATCTGGCTGCATGGCCTTTCACAAGTCACCTCACTTCTCTAGATCTTTGTTCCCTTAACTATAAAAGGAAGAAACTAAAAATCAAGGTTATCTGTGATTTTTAAATATTTTTGTTTTTTTAAAAGAACATTTTAAAATTTAGAAATATAAACAAAATAACAACTTAAAATACAGATGAAAAATGAACTGGCTCTGGCTGAGGCATGAGTGGACACTGTCCACTTCTGGGCCCTGCTGTTTTTCAGCCCTACCCCCTTAGTCCCATTCAATTCTCCCAGTTTGCAGGAATCTCAATTCTCTTCACTCCTGAACTTGATTTCACCCAGATGATTAAGGCAAGAGCATCTATGAGTTTTGAACTTTAAGAGTCCAGTTTGGGATGGAAAAAGCAAAGTCATTCTTAGTGGCCTCTTTTCCATAATTCTGATTAGAGTCCCTAGATAGTAAACACATATCCTCAGATTGGATAATTGTCCCAGTAAGGTAATTGTCAGCCTTCTCACTCACCTTCAAATAATACATGGGATGGGTCTCATAGGTCACTCCTAGGAAATGCTGTGTCACCACTTCTTTGTACTTCTCACTGATCTCTCTCATCCACTGATAGATCTGAAACAGCCAAGGAGGACTGTGACTATCAATAGGAAGATTGTTTGCATGCCTCTGATTAAGATAACTGCTTCTTTCACTGACACATTGAACTCTGTTATCTTTGCTCTAGATTGCAACAGCTGTGTGGTTTAAAAAAAAAAAACAGAAAACAAAACCTCCCTCCTTTCCTTTTCTTTAACAATCTACTCTGTCACCGAGTCTTAGGATCTACCATTGCGCTTTACAAATAAATTATAAAGAATTAACACTTTGAATAAACTTCCAATAACACTTCAGAAACATTGTAAACAGTACATCCTTCAATTGACCATCAGCCTTAGCTTTCATGTGGGACACAATCATGCCAGAAATTTCAGGTTAGGCTTATTTTGTGAGATTTTCTTTCATCTTTACTGATCACAGTGATATCTTTTGCTGATGTCCAATGCGATATGGTTTGGCTCTGTCCCTACCCAAATCTCATCTTGAATTCTGTAATCCCACGTATCGTGGGAGGGACCCTGTGGGAGGTAATTGAATCATGGGGGTGGGATTTCCCTATGCTGTTCTCATGATAGTGAATAAGTCTCAGAAGATCTGATGGATTTAGAAGGTGCTTCCCCCAACCCCCTTCACTCTGTACTTCTCCTTGCTGCTGTCATGTGAAGAAGGACTTGTTTCTCCTTCCACCATGATTGTAAGTTTCCTGAGTCCTCCCCAGCCCTGCTGAACTGTGAATCAATTAACTCTCTTTCCTTTATGAATTACCCAGTCTCAGGTATGTCTTCATAGCATTGTAAAAATGGACTAATACAGTAAATTGGTACCAGTAGAGTAGGGTGCTTCTACAAGGATACCTGAAAATGTGGATGTGACTTTAGAACTAGGTAACAGGCAGAGGTTGGAACAGTTTGGAGGGTTCAGTAGAAGACAGAAAAATGTAGGAAAGTTTGGAACTTCCTAGAGACTTGTTGAATAAATTTGACCAAAATACTGACAGTGATATGAACAATAAAGTCCAGGCTATAGTAGTCTCAGATGAAGATGAGGAACTTGCTGGGAACTGAAGCAAAGGTGACTCTTGTTTTGCCTTAGCAACAAGACTAGAGGCATTTTGCCCCTGCCCTAGAGATCTGTGGAAATTTGAACTTGAGAGAGATGATTTAGGGTATCTGGAGGAGGAAATTTCTAAGCAGCAAAGCGCTCAAGAGGTGACAGAGCATAAAAGTTTGGAAAATTTCAGCCTGACAATGCCATAGAACAGAAAAACCCATTTTCTAGGGAGAAATTCAAGCCTGCTGCAGAAATTTGTGTAAGTAATGAGGTGCCAAATGTTAATCACCAAGACAAGGGAGGAAATGTCTCCAGGGCATGTGCCAGAGACCTTCACAGCAGCGCCTCCCATCACAGGCCTGGAGGCATAGGAGGAAAAATTGGTTTCATGGGCCTGGTTCAGGGACACCCTGCTCTGTGTAGCACAGGGACTTGGCGCTGTATGTCCCAGCTGCTCCAGCCATTGCTAAAAGAGGCTGAGGTACAGCTCAGGCCATGGCTTCAGAGGGTGAAAGGCCTAAGCCTTGGCAGCTTCCACATGATGTTGAGCCTGCAGGTGCACAGAAGTCAAGAACTGAGGTTTGGGATCTCCACCTAGATTTCAGAAGATGTATGGAAGTGCCTGGATGTCCAGGCAGAAGTGTGCTGCAAGGGCAAAGCCCTCATGGAGAACCTCTGCTAGGGCAGTACAGAAGGGAAATGTAGGGGGGTTGAAACCCCCAGACAGAGTCCCACTGGGGCACTGCCTAGTAGAGCTATGAGAAGAGGGTCACCATTCTCCAGACCCCAGAATAATAGATCCACTGACAGCTTGCACCATATGCCTGGAAAAGCTAGAGACACTCAATGCCAGCCAATGAAAGCAGCCAGGAGTGGGGCTGTACCTTGCAAAGCTACAGGGGCAGAACTGTCCAAGGTTATAGAAGCCCACCTTTTGTATCAGCATGACCTGGATGTGAGACATGGAGTCAAAGGAGATTATTTTGGAGCTTTAAGATTTAATATCTGCCCTATTGGATTTCAAACTTGCATGAAGCTATGGCCCCTTTGTTTTGGTCAATTTCTTCCATTTGGAATGGGTGTATTTACCCAAAACCTCTATCCCCATTGTATCTAGGAAGTAACTAATTTGCCTTTGATTTTACAGGCTCATGGGGAAAGGGATTTGCCTTGTCTCAGATGAGACTTTGGACCATGGGCTTTTGAGTTACTGCTGAAATGAATTAAGACTTTGGGGGACTGTTGGGAAGGCATGATTGATTTTGAAATGTGATGACACAAGATTTGGGAAGGGCCAGCAGCAGAATATATGGTTTGATTGTGTCCCCCCCAAAAAACTCATCTTGAATTGCAGTTTCCATAATCACCACATGTCATGGGAGGAATATGGTGGGAGGTAATTAAATCATAGGGTGGGGGGCAAGCTTTCCTGTGCTGTTCTCATGATAGTGAATAAGTCTCAGGAGAGCTGATCATTTTATAAAGGGCAGTTCTCTTGCACACACTCTCTTGCTTGCTGCCATGTAAGACATGCCTTTGCTCCTCCTTCACCTTCCACCATGATCGTGAGGCCTCCCCAGCCATGTGGAACTGTGAGTCCATTAAACCTCTTTCCTTTATAAATTACTCAGTCTCAGGTATATCCTTATAGCGGTGTGAGAACGGACTAATACACCATGGCTCCAATATTAGAGAAGACCTGAGTGTGGCCTTCTCAAAACGTGCCAACAGAAGTTTCTGTATCAAGTCCTAAGTTTGTTATTTTGATTCAACTGAGTAGACCTGAATAGCTGCTGATTTAATTACAAGTCTTATGTTGTGCTTAGAAAATGTCTTATACTTTGGACTGGAAATCCATAACTTGGGGTTCTGTAACAGTGAATGCAATGAGAAAATTCACAAACATAAGACATATTCAGACAATCATCAGCATTTCACACCACTTAAAATCAATTTCTATATAGCTGAAGTCTCTGATAACAACCAAGAGTTATAGTAAATAATAGTTAATTGAGGGATAACAAATATCCTATTTGAAAATTTTTATATCTCAATTGACATTTATTTTAGCATGGGATAGATATAGATAAAATGTATTATAACAGTAATAATACTTACTTAAGTGAGTGTATTTTCATTTCAGTCTATTTACTGAAAAGAATAATGGCTTTAGTAAGCTGTAAGTAGTCATAGGTAGTTGTATCTGTGATGGGACTAGGTCAAATGCAGATGCCTTAAGTCTTGAGAGAGCTATAAATAGTAGCCAGTAGCAGCAACAAATATTCTTTATGTATTGCTTGTGCAGTACATGGTAGTATTATTTATATCATTTACTCTCACAACAATGCTACAAGATAGATACTACTATTCCTATTTCACAGATGAGGAAGCTGAAGATTAAAAACTTTAAGTGTCTTTGTGAAAGTCACACTGCCAGCAAGTGGTCGAGCCAGGTGTGAACGCATCTCTAATACCAGGTCATAAAGTGTCCATGGGCCGTACTGGACCTTTTCAAAATTGTAGAGCTTTCAGTACTTTGGGGGTGATTTCTATACAACGAAGTGTACATCTTTTCTTGTACTCATTGAAAAAAATTCTGGAAAATATAAATATATTCCCAAATGCTGAGAGAATAAATTGGTAAAGGCCATGTGAAGGGCAAATTGTACGTTTATATAAAAATATAGACATGCATATTTTTGACCCAGCAATTCTATTTTTAGAAATTTATATCTCAAAAAAGATTTGCATAATGTCACATACATATACACATACACATATGTACGTAAGTAGAAGCTAATTTTTTATTGTATCCAATTTTGGAAACCACCAAACTTATCGTAATAGCAATACAAATATTTCTTTAAAGAAAGAGTTTTTCCCTCTTAAGAACTGCTGCGTGTGTCTCATAAATCCTACAAGAAATACGTTTTCAGCTACATATGTTTCAATCAGAAGGCTTCTCCACCTCACACCCATATAAACAGCAATGCTGCCCAGCTTAAACTTGCTAAGAACTTGACAAACAAAAATAAGAGTTAATTCTGGTTCATGTTCACAGCAGCAAAACTGGCTCATTTTCTTTTTGTTATTAGTTTTTCAACATTCATATCACCAGCTTTTACAGCTTCAATGGTGGTGGTGGGTGAGGAGATGTTCAGGAATCCCTTGAACTCAATGTACTGGCAGATCTTAACACCACATTTTCAGCCTGTCCAATGCATGGATATTAATAGTGAACCATTCTTTGCCCATCCTAAAGTAGGTTGTGACAACCACCAATCTCCCCCCACGTGTCCTTCCTCACCTCTCCCATGGGGTGGTATTTGTTATAGGAATACGTCTCCAGGCTCCGTGGACTCACTGACTTGTCCACAATCTCTTGTCTGTGTTGTGCTAAGGATCTACAAAGGGAAGAAAGTAAGATGAAAAGCAGTGATGAAACTGGGATATCCTGAGGGTTGGAGGGTTGATGAAAAAGGCAGTAGAATCAGTGTGCACAGGATTTGGAGGACAAAGGCCTGTGTTGGCGTCTTTGGCTGTGTGACTTACTAATTGTGAGAACTTGGGCATCCATTGAGCCACTCTGAGATGAAGTTTCTTTATTTGTAGAGTGAGGACAATTATTCTAACCTTGCAGGGAGGCTAAGATAATTCAATAAAATATTGTAGATAAAAATACTTCTAAGTTTGTAAATGAAATAACAACTAAGATTTATCGAAGTGAAATTTATGAGACATGCACTGTTCTAAGCAATTTAAATCTCATTTACTTCTCTCCAAAACTCTGAGATAGGTACTGTTATTATTTCCATTTCAGAGATGAAGAAACTGAATTGCAGGGAAAGCGTTATTAGGGATTTAAACCCTGACTGAAGTCTGACTGAAGACCCTGGAATATTAACTACTGTACTGCATATAATGGTGAGAACTAATCTTTTTTGCAATGGCTTATCTTTTTATGCAGTGGTTTACCTTTTTAAAAATAAACTTTATTATTTAGAGCACTTTTAGGTTCACATAAAAATTAAGCAGAAAATGCAGATAGTTCCCATATATCCACTATTCTCACACATGCAAAATCTTCCCTACTGTAGACATCCCACACCACAGTGGTACATGGGTTAGAATCAATGAACTTACTTTGACACATTATTATCACCCAAAGTCCATTGTTTATATTAGGGCTCATTCTTTGTGCATTCAATGGATTCTGACAAATGTTTGATGACACATATTTACCATTATCGTAAAATACTAAATAGCTTATTTTGTTTTGTTTTTGAAACAAGGTCTCACTTTGTCCCCCAAGCTGGACTACAATAGCATGATCATAGCTCACTGCAGCCTTCGACTCTGGGCTCAGAATACCCTTCTATCTGTCTCTCAAGCAATTGGCACTACAGGTGCAAGCCACTACACTCAACTATTTTTAATTTTTGTAGAGACAAGGTCTCACTGTGTTGCTCAGGCTGGTCTCAAACTCCTGGCCTCAAGCAATCCTCCTGCCTCAGTCTCCCAAAGTGCTGGGATTATAAATGTGAGTCACTGAGCCAGGCCCAAAATTCTTTTAACGCCTTAGAAATCCTCTGTATTCTTCCAATTTATCCCTCCCTTTCCCTAACCCCTGGCAACTGCTACTCTGTTTACTTCTCCACAGTTTTGCCTTTTCAGAATGTAACATAGTTGGAATCACAAAGTGTGCAGCCTTTTCAGATTAGCTTCTTTCACTGAATATTATGCATTTAAGTTTCCTACATGTTTTGTCATGGGTTAGTAAGCTAATTTATTTATTAGTGCTGTATAATATTCCATTGTCTAGATATAACACAGTATATTTATCCATACTTATCTACTGAAGAACATCTTGGTTGCTTCCAAAATATGGCAATTATGAATAAAGCTGCTGTAAACATCCTTGTACAGGTTTTTGGGTTGACATGTTTTCAATTAATTTGTATAAATACTAAAGAGTGCAATTGTTGGATCATATGGTAAGAGTTTGTTTTATAAGAAATTACCAAATTGTCTTCCAAAGTGGCTATACCATTTTGAATTCCCACCAGCAACAAATGAGAGTTCCTGTTGCTCCACATCCTTGTTAGCATTTAGTGTTGTCAGTGTTTTGGATTTAGGCCATTCTACTAGGTTTGTAATATTACTTCATTGTTGTTTTAATTTGTGATTCCATAGTGACATATGATGTAGACTATCTGTTTTATGTTTACTTGCTATCTTTGTATTTTCATTGGTGAGGTGTCTGTTCAAGTTTTTTGCCATTTTTTTAATCAAGTTATTCCTTTTCTTGTTGTTGACTTTTAAGAATTATTTATATATTTTGGATAATAGAGATGTGTGCTTTGCCAATATACTCTGTCAGTTTGTGGCTTGTCTTCTTGTTTCTTGACATTGCCTTTTGCAAAGTAGAAGTTTCCAATTTTAATGAAGTCTAGCTCATCAATTCTTACTTTCATAGGTTGTGCCATGTGTGTTGTTATCTAAAAAGTCATCACCATACCCAAAGTCATTTAGGGTTCTCTTATGTTATCTTCTAGAGTTTTATAGTCTTGCTTTTTATATTCAGGTCAATGATATTTTTTGAGTTAATATTTGTGAATGTGCAATGTCTGTGTCTAGATTTACTTATTTTGCATTTGGATGTCTAGTTGTTCCAGCACTATTTGCTGAAAAGACTATTTAGTTCCTTTATCAAAGATCTTTTGACTATATTTATGTAGGTATATTTATGGAATCCCTGTTTTCTCCTTTTGCTTTGTTTATTTTGTTGCCAGTAACACCTGTCTTGATTACTGTAGCTTTATATTAAGTCTTGAGGTTGGATACTGTCAGTCCTTTGACTTTGTTCTTGTCTTTCAATATTGAGTTGAATATTTTGGGTCTTTCACTTTGCCATAAAAACTTTAGAATCGGTTTGTCAGTAACAACTAAATAACTTGCTATGAAGTTGGGAAGAACTGACACCTTAACAATATTGAGTCTTCCTGTCTATGAACATAGACGTTCCATTTATATAGTTCTTCTTTGATCTCTTTCATTAGAGTATTTTAGTTTTCCCCATGTAGATCTTGTACAAATTTTGCTAGATTTATACATAAGTATTTTATTTTGAGGAGTGCTAATGAAAATAAGAACTTGTTTTTAATTTCATATTTTACTTGTCCATCACTGTTACATAGGAAATCAATTGACTTTCTAATATAAACTTTGTATCCTGCAACTTTGCTCTAATTGCTTTTACCAGGAGATTTTTTTTGTCATTGATTCTTTCTGATTTCTACATTAACAATCATGTCATCTTCAAAGACAGTTTTATTTGTTTCTTCCCAATCTGTATACCTTTATTTTCTTTTCTTGTCTTGTTACATTAGCTAGAACTTTGAGTACAATATTAAAAAAGAGTGGTGAGAGGGAACATCCTTGCCTTAACCTTAGGAGGAATGCTTCTAGTTTCTCATCAAGTATAACGTTAACTATACATTGTTTGGAGAAGCTGTTTATAAAGTTGAGGAAGTTCCCTACCACCTTTTTAATAAAAAATAGGTGTTGGATTTTGTCAAATGCTTTTCCTACATCTATTTATATAATCATGTTATATTTCTTCTTTAGCCTGTGGGTAGGATGGATAGTATGAATTGATTTTTTAATGTTGAACCAGCCTGGCATATCTGGGACAAATTCTACTTGATTGTGGTGTCTAATTCTTTTTATACATTGCTGGATTTGATTTACTAGTATTTTATTAAGGATATTTATATCTGTTTTCGTGAAAGATATTGGTCTGTAACTTTCTTTTCTTTTAATTCTTTGTTAAGATAATACTGATCTCATAAAATAAGTTAGGAAGTCTTCTCTCTGCCTCTATTTCTAGAAGATATTGTAGAGAATTGGTATAATTTTTTCCTTAAATGTTTGGCAGAATTCACTAGTGAACCTATCTTGGCCTGGTGCTTTCTGTTTTAGAAGATGATTTACTATCTGTTCAACTTTTTAATAGATATGGGCTTATTCCAAATGTCTATTTATGATTTATTTTTTAACAAACAGCTTACTAAGCTACTCAGTGCCTCCTCTTTACCAGATATTGTGCTCACACCTAAGAGAAACATTCATGCATAGTATATATATCATTTTATTCTCACTACAACTCTGTAAATTGTTATTCTCCATATGTTACAAATGAGGAAACTGAGACCAAGAGAAATTAAGTAATTTGCAAAGAGTCACAGAGCTAGTAAGTCACACAGCTAATATGCTGTCTCCAAGCTGCACAAACATTTGTTGAATGTCTTAGTCTCCTAGTTTAAATGCTGTATGTAAGCAAGAAATGGGGTTATATTTTTATCGTGAGAGCATATTAAGTGGTAATTCATTTACCCAGAAAATATGTACAGAATGACTACTATGTTAATGGCATTGGAGTATGAACTTTTGGAGCTGCTGGTGTATAAACTTTTGGATCGTGATTCTGAGTTGCAATGAAATGTGTTAGAGGTCTAATTAGCTAATATTTCTATAACTTTAATTTATTCTACATTTTCTTGAGTATTCAAAAGATGCTCAAAATAGTATTGTATCTTATCTTTCTCTAAGTCTTTATTTCTTTATTTGTAAAATGGGAATAATCATAGTACCTTCCCAAAGGATTTTTATGAGGATCGAATAAGCTAATCTGTGTTTAACAATGAGCACAATTTCTGTCACATAGTCAATTCCTAGTAAGTGTTAAAATACAATTCAAAACAAAACAAAAGCCCTATTTAGCTGCGTAATATTAAAAATAAAAATTGTACAAAGAATAATTTAGCCATTCAACTAGTATTATCCACAAACAATGCCAAACTACAAAATGTTTTGATAGAATTAATTAAAACTCAAGTTCCAGTCATATCTATGTAAGTCCTAATTTTATTTTTTTCTAGTTCACTTAGCATCATGTACCACATGAAGCTACTCCAATGGAAATCAATTTCTCCACACAATTCCACTTTAAACTTAGAGTTACATTTATTATTGTTAATTGTTAGTAATATTAATAATAATTTGAACCTAACAGAAGCTCTTTGTCCTCAAAATTATAAATGTTTTTATTACATTGTTGAATGAAGTTTGCCCTATTAGCTTGTCCAAATGAAAAGACAATCTCAATGTCTTCATGAGCTAGGATTGTCTAAATAATTGGTTAAAACAATAAAAATGAATTTTAGAAGATGTTATTTACATTTTAATAGTTGAGGAGCGGTTTTCTTTTTCATGTTATTCACAAATCTATTTCTAATATTTACCATTCATTTGATTTTTTTAATAAACAAGGATGCATCAAAGTGAGACATTTTAATATAAAAATATATACTAGTACAAGCAATATGTTGAGGTTGATTGTTTTACAAAAGATGATCATTTTGTAAAGAAAATACATGTATTTTCTATTGTATTTAAAATTCATAAAAATTCATTTTTAGCATACATTTTCAGAGGCACATCTCATGTCTCTACAAAGTAATCAGCAAATATATATATTTTGTAATAACAATAGTTAACCCTTACTGAGCACTGTATGCTAGGCAACGGTCAAAGCACTTTATGTTACTATCTTATTTAATTCACTCAACAACCCAGTGGGTATATACTCTTACTACTCTGTGCAAAAGTAGCAATAGGTAGTAGTAATAGAAAAGCAGATTTTTTTCTTGCAGAATTTAAAATCTACTTAAGACAATAAGACATAAACACATGGACAGCAAAATAACTTAGCCATTAAATAACAAAGCAGGGGGTACGATAAGCTAGTGCCTGATTAACTACAAATTAAATGGTGTACAAAGTGTATTAAGGTCAGGAGAGGGAGAATTCCAAATTCAAGCATAGCCAGTAATAACAACCAATATTTTACTAGCAATTATGTATGCTAGGAACTGTTCTAAAAACTTGATATCTATATCATGTCTGTCTATCTCTGTTTATCATCTATCTATTCTCATTTAATTGTAACAATAATTCTTAAGGTAAATACTATTATTTCAGTTTTTTTTTCCTGAAGACTTTGTTACATGGCTTAACTATTCTTTTATTACACCTTAGAAAATAAGGATGAAGTATTAATTAGTTAACTTTTAGGGACTAAAAAATTATCCAAATTGTCTACCTCTGATTGGGACTATAGAGAATAAAAATAAGTGTTATAAAGTCACTACAAAATCATTTTAACGCTTTCTCAGAATGGGAAGAGGAGAGGGAATGATGCAAATGAAGAGGATATTCTTTTAACTCCCCTCAACCCCCCACTCCCTGTCTCTCATTCTTCATACCGGCTGTTGGGCCCATCCTGTCCAGCCAGGAAATAAGATCATTGAGGATGCTTCCCCAGCAGTGTTGAGAACAAGGATGCTGGCTGCTCTTCCTTTCTTCACATAGTTTAGCAAATGTTTGGGTTTTTCCTTATCACAGTTATCTACTCAGTGGTCTAGGAAAGTAAATATACTAAAAAGCGAGATTTGCACCTAGTGAATTCCTATTTCAATTGGGCTGGGATTCCCTGGCAATGCCATAGCACTGAACGGAATAAATTAAATAAAGATAACCTAACACCCTCAGGCATTTGCCTTACTCTTGGCTAATGTCTACAAAATGTGAATCTGTTACTTCCTAAAAGCATTGACCAACTGGGTCCATTTCATATGCAAAAAAGTGAATGGTCTGGGATTTAAGTGAAAGCCCTTGATATTAAAAGTACGCATCACTTGTAGACGAAACTAAAACATAATACTTAAACCTCAGAAACTCTAATACTTTGTTCAAATGAATGCTTAAACCATATACTTAGAAAAGGCTATTCTCTGTTTCTAGGCAATTTCTTAGGTGATGCATAATACATGTAGAGGGGGGAGGAAAAAGCTGGCTAATCTCCCAAATTATCCAGTCTCATCTCACTGATCAAATGAAAAGATTATTGTACGTTGTGTATTCTTTTTGAACAGGAATTCATAAAATGTTTAATAGAGAAAATGATCCTTTGGGGTACATTATTAATAAAGTCTGCAGATCAAAGATGATGGTCTGAGAGTATTTTGACCAGAATGTATAAAGAGGCAAAAAAAAAAATCCTAATAAATATTGAGTCAAATTTTGTATTTTAAATACTTGGTGAAGAAATAGTTACATGAATATTTCATGATAGTTCTGTATTTTCAAACTTTATTTTTTCTGCTTACAAAATTAACATATGTCTAACATGGAAAATTTAGAAAATATGGAGAAGCAAAAAAGGAGGAGAAAAATACAAAAGAGAAGAAAGAATTATCAATAAATCAGCCTCCCTGCGTTAACTACTACTGATATTTTGGCATGTCCTTCCAGATTTTTATCTGTGCATGCATTTTTCTTAAATGCAGGGCAGATTATATCTATATGTAATTTTGTATTTGTTTCTTTGTATTCTATACTCTACCAAAGACATTTCCTCAAACCAATGAAAAATGGTTGCACACTATTTGACAGTAAGTATATGTTACATAGTATCATTTATTTAAATAGTTTCTTCTATGCTGGATATTAAAGCTATGTCCCTTTTTATTTTTATACTATTGTAAATAATTTGAAAAATAATAGCTTTTTGTATAAATCTTTGTTCTCATTTTCTATTGTTTCCTTGAGCTACATTCCAGAAAGAAGAATTAGTAGATCAAAGAGGATGAACATTTTCAAGCCATTCGAATGATATTGCTAAGTCCCACATGATAATACAGAGTTACACATTTTTAGGATGTATGCAGTGCATATGTGGGAGACCACCTTCCTAAATGCTCAAGAGAAATAATACAAAGCTTATAGTCTTTATTAATTTTAGATTCTCTAGACTATTATCATACATAGCGAATAAAGATTATCAGAAATTGCAGCTAATATATGTTTTGAGCTGGTCAGAGTTACATAAAAGTGGACATTATTTTATATCAATAACTAATAATTAAAATAAAAACAGCCAAGAAAGACAAGCATGGTCAAGTGCAGTCATGAGGAACCATCCAGTGGAAGCTGCTAGTAGAGTCCCACTGCCTGAGTCCCACTGCCTGAGCCTAGTCACTTCCATTATTTAACCTGGGTTGGAATCTAATTTTTTAAATAAAAATTTTATATCACATTCATTGTACAATATTTGCAAAATGAATAATAGTTGAGGGAAGGGAAAAAATATCATCAACCAGAGATAACAATGACCATTTTAGTACATATTTTTCTTTTATTTTTCAAAGTACTCCATTACATTTATATATTGCCTCTTTCTTTCAGCCTAAAACATACATTTCCTATACTATTAAAATGTTTTATACTTATTTTTCTATTGTATAAATAATATTCCATTGTCTTATATCACACATCACATTTACATAACCAAATATAGACATTTAAGTTGTTTCCAAATATTAGAATATATATATTATAAATAAAGCTGCATCCCAGAGCTGCATAGAACTCTTTCAGACTTTAGTTTATTTTCTCAGTATAGATGTCCAAAGGCAGGGACACTAGGCTAAAAGATTTATGTTTTAAGGCTCTTGATATTTTTAAGCAGCCTAATTTTTTTCATATTTTCCCTGTAAAATATGTAAGAGTCTTTGTTTCCAATTTATGGGTGAGGAATTTCAGAAAGGAAAATAAATGCATTATCTATAAGAAACCAAGTAAACTAATGGAAAAAATGAGAAATAGTCAAATAAGTTTTTGATATTACAGAGATCCTGGACTCTGTGCATATCTGAAATTGAACTGTCTATAAAGATAAGGAACAAGCTGAGATCACCCAATTATTGTGGGACAAAAATTGGAGTGGGTTTCTATGTTATGTGAGAGCAAGTTCATTGCAAGATTTCTTTTAACCATGAAGCAAAAGAGGAAATACCAATTAAAACCACATATACTTCATGAGACATGCCAAATGAGCAAAATAATGAGTTACGTATGAACAAGGGAAAAACACACTTTATATGGAAACTACACACACACACACACACACACACACACACACACAGAGAGAGAGAGAGAGAGAGAGAGAGAGAGTTTTCGATACAATGTATTCAATGTGTTTAGAGAACTTATGATTCATTAAGAATAGGGAGAGATCACAAAAATGGGCAAATTACATTAATGGGCAATTTGTAAAATAATAAAATGAGTAATAAGCAAGACAAAATATTTACTCTTATTGTACATCAACAAAATATAAAGGAAGTCAACAGTGGGTATTTTTTACTTGTCAATTTGCCAAACACTTAAAAAGTGCTTTCATACACTGTTGCTGGAAGTGTAAACTGATATAGTCTTTCTAGAGAGTAACTGGGCAATGTATGGCAAGATCCTTATGTTTTTCTCAGCCACTGACCCAGTAATTCCACTTCTTAGAGAAATAATCAAAGATTTGCAAAAAACAAACAAACAAACAAACAAACAAAACAAAAAGAAAAACGTAGCTGGTTGCTCATCACAGCTTTATTTGTAAAAACGAAAGAGCAGGAATTGACTAAATGATGGAATATTATTAGCGATTTCAACTATGTTTTAAATAAATTGCTAATGCCATAGGAAAATTTCTGTAATACAATTTAACTGAAATATTTCAGAAATAGTACTGCATACATAATTAGTAATTAGCTAGCTATCTGAAAATATTAATAGTACTTATACCTAAGTGAAATTATTTGGTCATTTTAACATTTTTCTTAATAATTAGGATAATGTGATTCACCAATTGAGAAACTATGAAAATGAGGGATATATAATTTTTATTACAATTTTCTTTTTCCAATCACAAAAAGTGACATGTCTATTGCTATATGTCATGCATTATGTTAGGAAATGTTTGATATATTTATTCATTTATTCAAGGATTATTAGAGGATTATCATTATTCAGTAATAAATTTCAGTGGTCTTTATTATTCTCATCTCATGGTGGTATATATGAGTATCAAGGAAGGAGAAGCCAGCTGCATTGATCCCGAAAAAAGCATTCAATTTAGACAATCTGAATCATAATAATCAGCCCCTCTTCCCACTTTACACTCACCTATCATATCCCAGCCCTCCAGGAACCAGCATTCCCAAAAGGTAAAGGGTTTCAAGCAGAGGCTTCATTCTTCTACAGAGTAAGTTAGAAAATTCTGGGCCTCTCTGGCAGTGGATCAAGTGTCCTTAAGAACGAATCATTAAGACTGTGGCTCCCACAATCAAGATGAGATAAGTCAGTTAGATGTCTCAGCAGAAAGAGACTCGAGCAACTGCTTTATTAACTCCATCACGTCCTCAAACACCTTCTTCAATGGGGGAAATGCTGTACCATTTAATATTTCATTTCTTCTCTAAAATCAAATTTACCATAGCTCTCAACTCCACCAGATCTGGAAATAAATTTCCTCCTATGTAAAGTCACCTTGGAGTATTTCTAGGAATCCTCATCACTTGTACTCAAGAGCAATCATTCCTGCTCTTTCCCTCACACAGGTTGGCTGGGAATAGTAGGCTCGTCATTCTGAATCATGACCCTGTTCATGAGACCAGAAAGAACACTCTGCTCTGGTCGCGATGGACATGGTCATTATTCAGAATCTCCACCTCCTCCTTCAATCAAAGGCTCTCAAATGCCTTCTCTTTTTTTGATGAACCACATTACCAGCTTCTTAAACAAACCCAGGTCTCTTCAAATCTGAGCAGTGACAACAGTTTCAATCCTTTCTCAATTGGATTTTACCCCACACCCCTCTTACATGAAGGATAATCCACCATGTTTTCAGACATAGCCAAGTTATGCTTGAGTCTCAATGACAAGTAAAAGTAAAGACTCATGTGAAGACCACTGCTAACAGTCTAATTGAGCAAGGCAAACTTTAGTGCAGAGCAGGTAGAGTATTTAAACAGAGTCCCTGATATTTGGGGACCCAGTTTAAATCTTTTGCCCTGTATTCATGCATTCATTCTGCAAAAATCTCATGAGCACCACTGTAGACCAGGCACTACGCTAGATACTGAGGATACAAAGGTGAACAAAGCAGAGTCCCTTCCTTTATGGAACTCACAGTAGAGTTGAGAGAACAATAAACAAGTACACAAATACTACAATTTCAAGGGAAGAGAATGCAGTTAAAGAACAGAGGAGACAGGTGCTTCCATGTTCTCTCCAGGCATGCCATCCACCAAGTCCCTCCATGTGTTCAGCAACACAGAGGCTCTCCAAACTCTGTTCCCTTGGGTTTTTATGGAAACTTTATTACATAAGCATGATTGAGCATACCATTCATCATTGGTGATTAAATAAATCTCCAGTCCCTCTTTCCTCCCCAGAGATGGGAGGGGATCACTGAAAGTTCCAACTTTCTAATCACATGGCTGATTCTCCTAGCAACCACCCCCGAATCCTTAAGAAACTTTCCAAAAGTTACCTGTTAACTTAGACATAGTCAAAAGGGACATCATGAATAACAAAAATGGCCCTTTCATCTTTATTGATCTTCTCACTGAGGAAATGTCAAGGGTTTTAGGAGCTCTGTGTCAGGAACCAGGGACAAAGAGGGAATACGTATTTCCTGTTATATCACAATAACATAAAAGTGTTTAAAGCCACTGGGCTAGGAGTTCATCTAGGGTGTGAGTATAGACAGGGAAAGACAAAGACTAAGTCTTGGGCTGACCTAACATTTAGAGGACTTGGTAGGATAGAGGAATCCAGTGAGGGAATTGTGAAGAACAGAAAGTGAGGTAGTTAGAAAACTAGGGGACTATTGTGTCCCAGAAGCCAAGTAAGGAAAGCATTAAGAAAATGGGAGTTACCACTGGTCAAACGAGGATGAAGAATTAACCAATGATAACCAGCAGGATAGAGACTCCCAGAGATCTTGAAAAGAGCAATTTCAGTAGATACGTGGTGGGGACAAACGCCTGCCTGGAGCTGGTTAAAGAAGGAAAGGGAAGTGAGAAAGTGGAGGCGGTGAGTATAGAAAACTCAGCATAGCTTGCCTACGATAATGGCACCTTAAGGAAAACGGCATTGTTAGGATTTTGCATCCTTCCCTTAGGATATAGTTAATTCAAAAATCATGAATTTGAATTTTGCTGTTCAGAATGAGGAGTAAAATGCAACACCCATGTCACTCTCTTCCTCACCCAAGTGAGGGGACTGGCAGGCACCTTGGTAGTACTAATTTTGGAGCAAGGGTTCTAATGGAGCTGTCAGTTCCACAGAAAGAGAGTGGGACCTGAAAGTTAAGGATGTCTTCTTCCTGTACTCTTGCTAATTGGAATGGACTGAGATGGATTCACGGCAGAGGGACGCATAGGTAGTCTAAATAAAATGGAAGACTACAAAAGCTTCCCCTCCCCTATAAATATGTAGTTCCATACAGTTATTCTGAAGCAAAAGAATGTAAATAAAAGTTTAAAAACACATAAAAATGCAGTCAAATGACACATAAAAATTGTTGGTAAAAACCTGCAAATAATTTTTAAAATGTGTTGTGAGGACATTTGGTATTACTATACAGGATTTTCTTAACTGTCACTGATAACTGGATTTTCCTCAATCCCCGTGTCCAATTTCACTGTAATATGTGGTCTCCTGCCAACCCCACTGGCCAAAGATTATCTTTCTGTAACCTTATGGAATGTAAGCAGTAACCCAGGCAACTCAGGGCCAATGAACTGGAACCATGGGCTCCTCACTAACAAGGGTGAATTATTATCACATCTTTCCTGGTGATTAGATTATTTCTTATCATTGTGTTTTATAGCTTTCTAGTTAGTCATCTCAACACAATTTATTCACAATAATAGTGTTTTATTATTGCTGTTTTATAGTTCCTATAATAGTAAAATTTATCCTCAACACCATTATTACAATATTCGACTACTAATGGAATTCTTATTTTTATTTGATTGTGTTTTAAAGCCATAACAATAAAATTTACTCCCAAAAATATTACTGCAAGTTTTATGTACTTTAAACTACTTGATAGAATGCCTGCAAACACATGCGGTTCTTTAAACCACATGAGAGAAGGCCTGCCAAAACATAAACATTGTTCTAGGGAAAAAAGGAATTGGTTTCTATTATGGTGAAACTCGTGTTCTTTGATAGAGTAAGTAATGTGATGAAAGAAATGAAAGGACCTTAGAGATAGCTGATTTCAAAGAGAATTATATTCTAATTGGTAGAATTATTTGTTTAAAAAACTAACCTCTTTTTATTACCTGCCAAGCCCTACACATTTCCACTGTCTTCATCCTCCAAAATAACGTGCTCTCAAAATGATGCCCATGATTTCTCTGGGCTCAAAATTGCGTGGCTTGTTGCCACATTAGTTGGATAGAGGCTGCTATTAAATATTATTACTAAAAGCCAGGGTCATGTTGAAGGTGAACAGCTTCAGTGACTTAAGAACTGGAAGGCATACAGCCAAGTCAGCTCACTACCTCTGCTGCTCGTCAGTTGCTCTCATTGACCCTGAACCCAAGGACATTGCAATAAACTTCATCACTTGCTTGCTGTGCATTGTTTGTGCCTGGAATACTGAATCAAAGGGACTATAACATGAATTATGATCCATCCAGTGGAGCAAAGTACCAGTGGGATTCAAATAAGTGGTATATCAGACTGGCAGCAATTAAGGTGTGGTTAAGGGCTTCGTCTCAGATGGGTGATACATTGAGTTATGGTCACAAGGAGAGCTGGAGGCAGGTTGGGTGGAGATATAAACTGGTTGACACTCTGAACTTACAGCTTTATTAGCAGAAGAGGCAAAATCTAGATTTGATTTCTGAGGCAGCACCAAGGAGAGGTTCTTCTGACAGAAGCTTCAGCAATTGCTGCCATCATCTAAAGCAAGAAATGAGCGGATGGATGGATGAATGGACGGATGGATGGATGGATGGATACATGTGTCCACAGACGCATGAATGCATGGATGAATCTGTGTCTATGCTCTGGTCAGATGGGATAAATCCACTGATCAGATGTAGCCACTCACATACACAGGTAGGCACTTAGCTTGCTGTGACCATCTTCTTTCTTTGCCCAGCTGTGGAAGTGTGCAACTCAGCTCTACCTTCAAGAGAGAAACCGCTGTCAACTTCTGACTATGGGTAGCTTCAGAATCTGACTCTGTATTCAAGCTGGGACTATGTGCTACCTTGACAACCCCCAATCAATGACTGAGCACAGAATTGGCATAAGTGCTCACCATTGAACCAATGCAATGTGCCTCTAGGAGCAATCTTCTTGTGGCTGTACCATAGTCTGAGGCACTTCTTGGCCAATCTTCCTTTCTTCCCTCTATCTTTTCACAGGTGTCAGATCTGGACTTAATGCTCTCCTTGCCTTTTCTCCCCTTTATCTTTCATAAGAATTACTCCCCTAAAATTTCTTCTACTTTCAACTCCATCTTGGTATCTGCTTTTCAGATGATCCAGCCAATATACTGGCCAGATCCCAGAAAACATGAAAATAAATGAATGTAATTGATGTTGAGTCACATAGATCTTTCTGAAACTTTGTGGATAGTTAAATGCAGAAACAAAACTCAAGTTTGGAAGTAACAGGGATAATCCTACATGGCTAGGCCTTAACAACACACAGCCAGAAAGCTACAGAAAATTACATGGCAGCTTAGTAACGTTCCTTACCAATTGGCTTTCTGAAAAAAGTGTTTTCTCTCTCACTGCTTGCTCACCCTGGCTAATGTGTGGCAGGCACAGGGTCCTCAACCTTTCCGTGAAGATGATCAACGTTGCTCTTTCCCATGTGCTGATGTATTTTCTATTTGGATCATCTGGGGAAGGAAGAGGAGCAAAGATGATGTGCATGCTCTCGGGTGCTGAGAGTGGAGGTGGGAGGGTAAGGAAATGGAGGAGGTTTTAAAGAGGAGTTGGATTTCCTCCAGAAACCCTAGCAATCTGCAGGGCACAAGGTGGGGACAGAACTGAGGTAAGGTAGGGAGGTAGGACCATCAGCTTGGGAATTAGCCACTGGATACTTTTCCATCTCTTTCTCAGTTGGACAATATTTCATTCTGCATCAACTACCAACTAGTTTTCAAAGAGAATGCTTCCAAACCATCACCCTGAATCATCATGCTGAGAAACTTGATCAAGAGGTTTACCATTCTGAGTCTCTGCTTCCATCCATTGCTCAGGTACTTAAAAGAAAGACAACCCAGTTAGGACAGTTTCCTTTCCTTCTTGGCATTTTGCCCCAGGTTGTTGTCCTACATCTTCTCATTTCTGCTTAATATATTCAGCAAGGTCATCACAGATCATCACCTTCGTTGTCAGAATCTCAGTGCAACGACAGATGGACTGAGTGCAGAGTAATCAGTTAACAGAAACCTTGGGTTCTGATTCGTGTTCCTCCATTTCTCAGCCATGTGATTTTCAGCAAATCTCACTTGTCTTCCTTTGTAAAAAAAGGAAAAATTATTATACCTGTGCTGCCTTCCTCGGGCTGTGGAGCACATTAACTATTGTATGGAAAAGCCCTCTGAAGACTGGGATGCCATCAAAATGTATAGTATAATTATCATTGACACTAATAATGATGGTCTGTAACTAGATTACAGTGCTATCCATGCAGGATTACTCTAACATAAGACCACACAATACAAAAGAGAAAAACCAAATTCCCCATAGAGCAAAATGTCGAGCTTTTTTTTTTTCTTTTACTGTGAAATATCTTAATGTAAAGTTCATCAGAGGATTTTCCTAAAAAAGGGGGGTGGGTGAAGTTTCTCAGCTTTATATATATTGAAAAAACAGATTTCTGAAATGCATTTCTGAAATACAGCATCTGTTTAAAATAAGCTATATGTTAGCTTCTAAAACCAACTGTATATAATCTACATAATCCTAGCTCTGTTTATAAAATAATAACATTTTCCAGCATAATTGGCTTTTTAAATAAAATATACATAATTTAATGCAATTTGTATATTCCTATTCCCGTGGGTTTACCCCATATCTCTAAAATAATTTCTATGAAAGGATAGACATGAGATTTCTACTTTTATACATTGAGATTAATTTTACACTCAGAAAAGTAATTGCTACTAAAATTATTATGGGGTTTAATAAACCCAAATACTCTACATTCAGAGGTCCAATTCCCTGTGAAATCTGAGCCCTCCCAGATTTCATAAGATTTCTACTTGTTGTTATCATTCCTGGAAATAATATTGTCAGTGGACAGTGGATGTCCTTTACGTTAACTTTCCTATCTCCTTCTTGCTTCTGTTATCATTTTCTTAACTCCTTAGAAGGATGCCAAGCTATTCTACAGGGAAGTCTTTTAAAATTTAAAGTAAGCGATAGAGTTATAAAAAAAGTGTCTGTGTCCAAGATTGTACATATTTCTATGCCCAAGATACTGTACTTTAATGTACAAACATCCTTTATGTAGCAGAATCAATTATTGACCCAATTACAGAAAAGGAGACTGAGCTATTTGCTGTGGCTTATGTGTCTGTGTCCTCCCCAGTTTATTTGTGGAAACTTAATCCCCAGTGCAGTTGTGTTGGGAGGCAGGGCATCTGGAAGGTGATTAGGGTATAAGAATGGGGCCCTCATGGATGGGGATTCATGCTTTTACAAAAGAAGCCCAAGACAGCCTGTTTGTACCTTCCTCCATATGAGGATGTCCATGTGAGGATGTTGCAAGAAGGCACCAGCTGTAAAGCAGAGCCCTTACCAAACTCCAGGTCTGCTTGCACCTTTCTTGGATTTCCCAGCCTCTGGAATTGTGAGCCATACATTTTTGTTGTTTATGACTTTGTTATAGTAGCCTCAACAGGCTAAGGTATTTTTGTTACAGTAGCCCAAACAGACTAAGACACTATCTAAAACCTAAAGTCTAAAATTAAGTTAAATGTGGGCTCAGGACCAGCCATGTCAGTATGACCCCGGGCACTGTTAGAAAGGTAGCATCTCAGCCTCCATTTTAACAAGATCCCCAGGTGATTCACATTTTTAAGTCCTTGTACTCATTTGTTTATTGTGGGTCCTATTTCCTTAAGGCCCTGACGGAATGCCACGTACCGCTTCACTGACTCTTCTCTCAGCCTGGAACTCTTGTGAGGTAGCCAAAAAGCCAGCTTTGTCTCCAGTCATCAGGATGAGAATGGAGACCTCGTTCACCATCACTTTTATTCTTAGTCCTCAGAACGCAGCCTGACACATAGTAGGCACCTAGTAAACATTTGCTACATGAATGAATTTTCTTTTCATAATTATACAGTGCAATAGCATCATTAAAAATGTAGTGATGAACATAAAACCAAACACCACATGTTCTTACTCATAAGTGGGAGTTGAACAATGAGCACACTTGGACACAAGGAGGGGAATGTGACACATGGGGCCTGTTGAGGGGTGGTGGGCAAGGGGAGGGAGAGCATTATGATGAATACCTAATACATGCAGTGCTTCAAACCTAGATGATGGGTTGATAGGTGCAGCAAACCACCATGGTATATGTGTACTTACGTAACAAACCTGTGTGTTCTGCACATGTATGCCAGACCCTAAAGTGGAAAAAAAAAAAAAAGAAAGAAAAAAAAAGGTAGCCATAAGCCACTCACCGCTAAATCAGGTTTTTTTCTCTTTGTATTCCCTTACCAGCAAGTCACAGAAGCCTCTCTAGGCAAATCACTTAGTCTCTCAGCCTCCTTGTTTTTGTTGTTGTTTTTTCCTCATTTGTAAAATAGGAGTTTTCATGCTGTGCTCATTGAGTTACTGGGAGGATTAAATTAAATCAAAGTGTACACATAAATTGGGTAGCCCAGTAGTTCACTAACTTGGCTTCATTTTAGAATCATCTGGGGAACCTTCCCTGGCACCTCCTTCCCCAGATCACTTACACTGGAATTTCTAGGAATGAGGCCCTGGAGTCAGCATTTTTACACTTCCACACATGATTTTAATAGGCAGTCAGGTTTGAGAACCTCTGGGACCCGTTGCCTTCTACGTTGTGGATACTAAATAAAACTTAGCCTTGTTTATTATTTTTTCTATCCAGGTCTTGTCAAAGAACAACTGTCTGTGAACAAATCTCTCTGATTTCTACCATATTTTATTTCTTATCTCAGGTTCCATTTTCCCCTTGCCCCAAGGCAAGTTCTTTCTCTGGCTCCTCTGGGTTTTCTGAAGTCTTAGCCATGAAGTCATACCTTCTCTTTGAAACTTACCTTGGTTAGTCCAACCTTGATCACTCAGATCCACCGACAACCTGAAGTCTCTATTATAAGGTCTGCTCACTGACTCCATTCCTTCATGTGTAGTTTACAACTGTTTCCTGTGTGCCCAATTGCCATATTTCCCATGCCTCCGGCCCAGTGCTAGGGATACCCTAAACTAAATATTATTAAAGGATCCTTTTAAATTTTTAAATTTTTATTTTTTTGTTCTTACTTGCCCTTTCTTTTTCTTTTTTAAATAATAATAATTATTTTTTAAGTTCCAGGGTACATGTGCAGGCCGTGCAGGTTGTTACACCATGTGTGCCATGGTGGTTTGCTGCACAGATCAGCCCATCACCTAGATATTAAACTCAGCATGCATTAGCTCTTTTCCCTAATGCTCTCCCCTTCCACCCTCTTCTGACTGGCCCCAATAAGTGCTATTCCCTTCCCTGTGTTCATGTGTTCTCATTATTCAGCTCCCACTTATAAGTGAGAACATGCAATGTTTCATTTTCTGTTCCTGCATTAGTTTGCTGAGAATAATGGCTTCCAGCTTCATCCATGTCCCTGCAAAGGACATGATCTCATTCCTTTTTATGGCTGTGTAGTACTCCGTGGTATATATGTACCACATTTTCTTTATCCAGTCTGTCATTGATGGGCCTTTAGATTAATTCCATCCCTTTGCTATTGTGAATAGTGTTGCAGTGAACATATGCATTCATGTACCTTTATAATAGAATGATTTATGTTCCTTTGGGTATATACCCAGTAATGGGAAGCTGGGTCAAATGGTATTTCCAGTTCTAAATCTTTGAGGAATTGCCACACTGTCTTTCACAATGATTGGACTAATTTACGTTCCCAAAAACAGTGTAAAAGTGTTCCTATTTCTCCACAACCTTGCCAGCATTTATTGTTTCTTGACTTTTTAATAATTGCCATTCTGATTGGCGTGAGATGGTATCTCATTGTGGTTTTGATTTTTATTTCTCTAATGATCTGTGATGTTGAGTTATTTTTCATATGTTTTTTGGCCACGTGTAAGTCTTTTTATTCATTTTTTTTAGAAGTGTCTGATCATCTACTTTGCCTACTTTTTAATGGAGTTGTTTTTTCTTATAAATTTACTTAAGTTCCTTGTAGATTCTGGATATTAGCCCTTTGTCAGATGTATATATTGCAAAAAGTTTCTCCTATTCTGTAGGTTGCCTGTTCACACTGATGATAGTTTCATTTGCTGTGCAGAAGCTCTTTAGTTTAATTAGTTCCCATTTGTCAATTTTGCTTTTATTGCAATTGCTTTTGGCAATTTCATCGTAAAATCTTTGCCCATGCCTATGTCCTGAATGGTATTGCCTAGATTTTCTTCTAGGGTTTTTATAGTTTTGGGTTTTACATTTAAGTCTTTAATCCATCTTGAGTTAATTTTTGTATAAGGTGTAAGGAAGGGATTCAGTTTCAATTTTCTGCATATGGCTAACCTGTTCTCCCAATGCCATTTATTAAGTAGGGAATCCTGTCCCCATTGCTTGTTTTTGTTGAGTTTGTTGAATATCAGATGGTTGTAGATGTGCAATTTTATTTCTGAATTCTATCTGTTCCATTTGTCTATGTGCCTGTTTTTGTATGGGTACCATGCTGTTTTGGTTACTGTGGCCCTGTAAGTATAATTTGAAGTTGGGTAGAATAAATCCATTGGGACCTGGGCTTTTTTTGGTTTGTAGGCTATTTACTACGGCCTCAATTTCAGAACTTGTTATTGGTCTAATTTAGGGATTCAACTTCTTCCTGGTTCAGTCTTGGGAGGGTGTATGTGTCCAGGAATTCATTTATTTCTTCTACATTTTCCAGTTTATTTGCATAGATGTGTTTACAGTATTCTCTGATGGTTGTTTGTATTTCTGGGGGTCAGTTGTGTTATCTCCCTTATTATTTCTGACTGTGTTTATTTGAATCTTCTCTCTTTTCTTCTTTAGTAGTCTCACTAGTGGTCTATTACATTGATTTTTTCAAAAAACCAGCTCCTGGATTTGTCAATCTTTTGAAGGGTTCTTGTGTCTCTATCTTTTTCAGTTCTGCTCCGAGCTTGGTTATTTCTTGTCTTCGGCTAGCTCTGGGGTTTGTTTGCTCTTGGTTCTCTAGTTCTTTTAGTTGTGATGTTAGGGTGTTGATTTGAGATCTTTCTAGATTTTTGATGTGGGCATTTAGTGCTATAAATTTCTGTCAACACTATAAATTTATAGTGCTATAAATTTCCCTCTGGTATGCTTTAGCTGCATTCCAGAGATTCTGATACATTGTCTCTTTGTTTTCATTGGTTTCAGAGAACTTCTTAATTTCTGCCTTAATTTCATTATTTACCCAGGAGTCATTCAGGAGCAGGTTGTTCAATATCTGTGTAGTTGTGTGGTTTTGAGTGGGCTTTTTAATCTTGAGTTCTAATTTGATTGCACTGTGGTCTAAGAGACTATTATTATTTTGGTTCTTTTCCATTTGCTGAGAAGTGCTTTACTTCCAATTATGTGATCAATTTTATAGTAGGTGTCATGTGGCACTGAAAGAAAATGTATATTATGTTGTTTTGGGGTGAAGAGTTCTGTAAACATCTATTAGGTCCACTTGGTCTAGAGCTGAGTTCAAATCCTAAATAACTTTGTTAATTTTCTGTCTTCGTGATCTGTCTAATACTGACAGTGGGGTATTAAAGTCTTCCACTATTATTGTGTGGGGGCCTAAGTCTCTTTGTAGGTTTCTAAGAACTTGTTTTATGAATCTCGTGCTCCTATATTGGGTGCATACATATTTAGGCTAGTTAACTCTTCTTGATGAATTGAACCCTTTAGCAATATGTAATGCTCTTCTCTGTCTTTATTTGACCTTTGCTGGTTTAAAGTCTATTTTGTCAGAAACTAGGATTGCAACCCCTGCTTTTTTCTGCTTTCTATTTTCTTGGTAAATTTTCCCCATTCCTTTATTTTTAGTCTATGTGTGTCTTTGCACATGAGATGTGCTTCTTGAATACAGCACCATGATGGGTCTTGTTTTTGTTGTTTTTTTTTAAATTGTACTTTAGATTCTGGGGTACATGTACAGATCATGCAAGATTGTTGCATAGGTACATTCATGGCAAGGTGGTTTGCTGCCTCCATCCCCCCATCACCTATACCTGACATTTCTGCACACATTATCCCTCCCCACCCTGCCTCCCACAGCCTGTCCCCCCAACTGTCTCTCCCCTCATGGCCCCCAATGGACCCCAGTGTATGATGCTCCCCTCTCTGTGCCCATGTGTTCTCATTGTTCAACACCTTCCTATGAGTGAGAACACATGGTGTCTGATGTTCTGTTCTTGTGTCAGTTTGCTGAGAATGATGGTTTCCAGGTTCATCCATGTCCCTACAAAGGACACAAATTCATCGTTTTTTATGGCTGCATAGTATTCTGTGCTGTATATATGCCACATTTTCTTTGTCCAGTCTATCATTGATGGGCATTTGGGTTGGTTCCAGGTCTTTGCTATTGTAAACAGTACTGTGAAGAACATATGTGTGCATGTCTTTATAATAGAACGATTTATGAGGTCTTGTCTTTGTATCCAGCTTGCCATTCACAATTTTTTAATTGGGGCATTTAGTCCATTTACATTTAAGGTTAATATCGTTATGTGTGAATTTGATCCTGTCATCATGATCTGGCTGGTTAATTTTGCGGACTTGTTAATGTAGTTGCTTCATAGTGTCATTGGTCTGTGTAGTTCAATGTGTTTTTGTAGTGGTTTTCCTATCTATGTTTACTGCTTCTTTCAGGAGCTTTTGCAAGGCAGGCCTGGTGGTGACAAAATCCCTCAGCATTTGCTTGTCTCAAAAAGATTTTATTTTTCCTTTGCTTATGAAGCTTAGTTTGGCCAGATATGAAATTCTGGGCTGGAATTTCTTTTCTTTAAGAATGTTGAATATTGGCCCCCAATGTCTTCTGGCTTGTAGGGTTTCTGCTGAGAGGTCTGCTGTTAGTCTGCTGGGCTTCCCTTTGTAGGTTACCTGGCCTTTCTCTCTGGCTGCCCTTAACATTTTTTCCTTCATTTTGACCTTGGAGAATCTGATGATTATGTGTCTCAGGGTAAATCTTTTCATGGAATATCTTATTGGGATTCTCTGGATTTTTTGAATTTGAGTATTGGTGTATCTTGCAAGGTTGGGGAGGTTCTCCTGGATGATATCCTGCAGTGTGTTTTCCAACTTGGTTCTATTCTCCCCATCTCTTTCAGGCATTCCAATTAGTCATAGGTTTGGTCTTTTCACATAGTCCCATAGTTCCTGAAGGTTTTGTTCATTCCTTTTCATTCTTCTTTCTCTACTCTTGTCTGCTTGCCTTATTTCACCAAGACAGTCTTCAAGGTCTGATATTCTCTCTTCCACTTGGTTAATTCAGCTATGTATACTTGTCTTTGCATCACAAAGTTCTAGTGCTGTGTTTTTCAGCTCCATTATGTCATTCTCTAAACTAGTTATTCCAGTTAACAGCTCCCATAATCTTTTATCATGGTTCTTAGCTTTTTTGCGTTGGGTTAGAACATAATTCTTTAGCTCAGTGAAATTTGTTATTATCTACTTCCTGAAGCCTACTTCTGTCAGTTCATCCATCTCAGCTTCAGCCCTATTCTATGCTCTTGTTGGAGAAGTGTTTTGATCATTTGGAGGAGTAGAGGCATTCTGGCTTTTGGGATTTTTAGTGTTTTTGCTTTGGTTTTTGCTCATCTTCATGGATTTATCCAACTTTGATCTTTGAGGCTGATAACCTTTGGATTGGGGTTTTGGTGTGGGGGTCTTTTTTGTTGATTTTTTTGTTGCTTTCTGTTTGATAGTTTTCCTTAAAGAGTCAGGCCCCTCTTCTGCAGGTCTGCTGCAGTTTGTTGGGGGTCCACTCCAGATCCTGTTTAACTGAGTATCACCAGTGGAGGCTGCAGAACAATAAATATTGCAGCCTGCTTCTTCCTCTGGAAGGTTTGTCCCAGAGGGGCACTGGTCTGGTGCCAGCCGGAGCTCTCGAGTGTCTGTTGACTGCTGTTGGGAGGTCTCACCCAGTCAGGAGGCACAGGGTCAGTGACTCGCTTGAGGAGGCAGTCTGTGGAGCAGAGCTGGTGCGCTGTGCTGGGAGAATGCTCCTTGTCAGGATTAGCCACTCTCAAAGGATCATTTTTTAATGTAAAATCAAGACTCTCATATAAAATGAACATGGGTCAAAGACTGTATTTAGTGCATTAATTAATGAGATCCAGTAAGATGTTATAATCAGTTCAAAGGAGAATTCAGAGAATCACATATATACATAGGTAATACAAAATGTTGAAATAAACTTACAAATATCTACAAAAGTAGTCCATTGCATTCCACTGAACATTGTTCACTTGCATTTTTATGGAAAAGAATCATTTGAATTATCAGTCATTTTCTTCGATGTTCAGAGTAGAAAAACAGATCAAAGACAATCAAAGACAGAGATCATTTTCTACGATGTTTAGAGTTGAAAAATAGACCAAAGACAATGAAAGACAGAGATAACCACAAACAATGCTCTAGACAATGTCTAGGTTTTCCATGGTAGATGCCCCCATAATCTTTGTGGTGCCTTGCATAACTTTTCCTGACAGCACTCAGTGTGATTTTGAGGTCTAGCAACAGTCTCTTGTTGGGATAGATAGAATGGCTAGATGAAAACCACATAAGAAGTCTTACTTAGGAATTTGAGCAAGATTAGCTCAGCTAATTGCATCCTCAAATACCTGCAGCCACAGTAAAGCCAAAATCCAGGCTTTATATGGGGTAGCCTGACTCCAGAAATGTCTATACACCTTTTTCTGATAAGGAGGTCAAATTTCCAATGCTACTTGGAAAGATGTTACTTTTATCATCAAGCTGGCCAAGCTGGGAAAGAGGAAAAAAGTGCACCAAGAAACCCATTCAACTCTGTGAAAGATAAGGAAGGGCCTCTAATGTTTGCATTGAGTGTTCCTCAGCTACTTGATATACAATACCTCATTTAAATTTCCTACGAACCCTGAAAGATACGTTTATCCCTATTTTTCCTACAAGGAAGCTGCAATTTCAAAGGGCAATGGGATTTTCTCAACTAAAGGAAGGAATTTGAACCAGACCCATCTTTTCAAGATCGCTATTCTTTTCTATAGTTTATTTTTGCAGATTAGGCTAATTCATTTATCTGCCATTTTTAGGAACCTCCAAAATTTTCTTATGGAAGCTATAGTTTTTCACTTTAAAAGAGAAAACAATTACATGTCAATGCAGTCTAGGTTTATTCTAGGAGATTCAGCAGCAACTTGAAAATTCATTTTTAGTAACCAATTTCACTAATATTTAAAAAATTGCTTTCCAGATATCTAAATGTGTCTCAGATATACTTTTAACTTCTTACATTTTTTATTAAGCTGAGATATTTAAAATATAGTCACCTCTCACAGGCACTTTACAACAGTAGAGGAAAAGGTGCTATAAAGTACCAAAAAGTTGGAATGTACAGTTATTACTATGAAGATGCTGAAATTGAGAGTCTGGATTGAAGATCTGTGTATTTACTTATTTCTAAGAATCTGTGACTAGTGGATCAAGCTACAATTACATGGTATGGGGAGCATAGTCTCTCAACCTTCTTTGGGAAGCAATGTGATTGAACTCCTTCAATGATGAATAAGTAGACTCCACTCCCAACACTGCTGTTAAACTCAAGTGTTACTCTTGAGTCTTTTTAAACCAAGTACCCAAGCTGAGGAAATATTTCAATCTGTCTTCTGAACTTTGCTCATGAGCTTTTCATAATAATCAGTGTGCTGCTAATTTGTATTCAGCTTGTTTAACACTTATCTTCTTTACATCATCTACACTTTCTTGCTGTACTTTGTATCTGTGCAGGATCTCATCATATTGAAATATCAAACCCACTTAATATTTCTCCATGAAATGTTACACTAGGGTAGGGGCAACCTGGCTAAGTACATGGATTTTTAAAATCGGTAATAATAAAATAAATATGACCCTGTTGGTTCTTAATGACCAACACACACAGATTTTAATAATAATTTAGCTGTCTAAAACCTATTTAATCAATAATTTCATACTAAAATGTACAATTAGTGGTCTAATATTAGTCACTGACCATTTCTGATCAATGTGCAAGTATTTGGGGTATATTTCCTTAGAGTATATGCTTCCCAAGGTAGAATTAACAGGTCTACCATTACTTTATTTTTTTAAAATGGAAATAATCAATGAATTGTAATTTCAATAATCTTCCAATAGTCTGGTAATTTAGCTGCATCCATTTCTTCCCTGCTCTCATCTATTCTCCATCCTGATCCCAGAGAAAGCTTTCCAAATCTCAACTTTGCTCATCTTTTTCCTTCCATGATTTCCCATTGCTTTAAGGGTTAAGATAATCTCCTTGTCATTCCCTACAGAGGCTACATGGTTGGGCTCCTTCTTATAACACCACTGTAGTCTAGATGAAATAATTACTGTCCCCTTCGTACCTCAACTCACTCATCCATTTATCAAGGAGACCCTACCTGGCCCCCTCCTACCCTTAATTGGGTCACATATTCCAATTATATGCTCTCCAACTAAAACTAACCAAGGGTGTTGTACAGCACTAATTAATATGATCATTTGGTCATTGTCTCTTTTTGACATTAGCTTCTAAGCTTCATGAGGGTAGGAATCTGCCCCCTTCTATTTACCACTGCATTCCCGATGCCTAGCACAGTATCAAGTCCAGAAGAGGCGCTCAATAATTCCTGGGTGAATTAACAACAGAATGAACAGTCACCAGTTAAACACAAAAATGGAAGTTTCTTCTTGGTCTCTATAGTTTTATCTATTTATTGGCTAGTTTGTTTTGTCTGGGCTTTTCTGATTTTACTTCATTTTGTAGCTGGTTTCACAAAATTGCACCAAAAAGCAAAAAAAGGAGGTAAGAACTGAATAGGTATCAGGACCTTCAAAGAATGTTTTCACATGATCTCACTTAGTCCTCATCATAATCTGTGAGGTAGGTATTATTGCTCTCATTTTACAGAGGTGAAATTGAGTCTTAGAAATGTTATACAAAGTTATACTACTAAGATATGATAGAGCCAGAGTATGAACCGAGACTTGCCTTTGGCTGCTGAACTTGGAGCTAGGGATCTTGGTTGGTCTGCAGGCTGGGTAGGCATCTACCTGTCATCTTAGCAAGGCTTTCAGCCTCCAGTTTTCTCTTCTACAAAATGAGGACTAGAAGCCCACATTAATGTATAGTTCTTTGATCACTAGTAATAATAAAATGTTTCCTGCTGTGACCTACAATGAATGAATGTGTGATTCTCTACTGTGATGACCTTCTATTTGTTGTGTAACCTACTATCTGTCTCCTTTATCAATTAGTAAGGAGTGGTAGATGATGACAAAAATGGGTACAAGTCTGCCCCTTCCCTGATTCCACACACTGTAGCAGTGCTCTCTTGCACTGACTCTGAGATTGGCTCTGTGACTTGTTTGGCTAATGGAATAGTAGCCAATGTGACACAAGCAGAGGTGTGAAAAAGCACATGTGCATTGGAGTTTGCCCTTGGGCTGTGCTTATGCCACATAGGAACAAGCATGGTCTAGAGTTTCAGATAATGAGAGCAAGTATTCCCATTGCACCAACAATAGCTGGCCACCTTTTAGAGGCAGAACCACTTAACTGACCCCAGACACCTGAAGAAGCCAGCACAGACCAGAAGGATCACTGGGTCCAACCTATGGATTCGTATGCCAAATAAATGCTTATTGTTTTAAACCATGACATTTTGAGTACTGATTACACATGGACATTATTTGTTATTTTATTTTTAAAGACTGAAAACAACAAAAACATCTAAAACCACAGTTTCTGGGGGAAGCGCTTGTTCTTGCCCATCTTGTACCTCTCTTTGGACTTGCCCTTGGCCTCCCATTGGCCTTACATTTAAGAGCAGGGTCTCTGAAGACATTCTTGTTTATGACAGTATTTGTCTGAGGAAATATCCACAGACCATCTTGGGGGCATGAGGTGATTGTGTTTATAAACTTTCACAAAAGACTTGATCCTTCATCTCTTGAAGATTTTCTTCTTACCCAAGACAGTTGTCCTTCTGTCTCCTCCACAATTCTGCTTTTTTTTTGTAGTCACTTATGTCATTCTAATTCTTCTCTGCCTGATTGCAAACTACTTGACAGCAGGAACAGTATATATTTTCCATTTTTTCAGTGTCTTTCACAGAGTACATGTTCAGTACCTATTTGTTCGAGTTCAATTATCCCAGAAAAAAAAATTAGTTCTTAATGCAGTCTTCCTGAACCTGTGAGTGTTCCCTACTCATGAAATTTTCAAATCCGTGCAAATCTTCTCTTGTTTCCTTACTTGGTGTTATCTAAACAGAATATCTGCAAATGGAAAGCAGAAGTGTTTGGTAGCTCAAAAAAAAGACCATAAAACAGACATGTAAATTTAATTGACTGACATGTCAGTAGAAGTAGGTTTTAGTTACCAGTAAAATAAAAAACTCAAGACTTGGAGACTGTTTCCAGATTTGTGCCAGCCAGCTGGGCTGTGCCCCCATATGCTCAGTTCAGGGTCCACGAAGATGACTTGGATATGGTCTCTGCTTTGAAAACCAGGCTAATCATAGTGACCAAAAGCTATGACAGTTGCAAAGTTTAACCACATGTTTATGCAAATTTCATTGTAACTACTTTGAAAAAAAATTATCTGTACAAATTTAATGTCAATATTGTGGTTTAGAAGTAAAGTTCTAATATCTGTTTTCTTCACTCACTCAAATCTATTTTCAACTAGAATCTGTTTGTTGTTTAAATGCCTTTCCCTTCCTTACAGTTGATGATGGGAGGTTCCCACTGGATTGTGAGGAATTCACTGAGAAATGGAGCTTAGAGACCAAGAGACATTTGGACTGCCAAGGAAATATCCCAGCCCTGCTTCAACCCTCATTTTTCTCATAAGCACTCCGCTCCCATGGCCTCACCCCAAACCTTTCCTTCATCTGGACATGTGCCACCTCTCAAATCCTACCTAACCCAGCCCTCATGGTGCACTGTGTCAGCAAGACTCTCTCCAGCACCCTTAACATCTTCACCCTGTGCTACGTCCATCCTGCAAACCTTCTAATCACCTTGGGTCATTTATACCAACTCCTTTGCTTCTCTATCCAGGCTTCTGAGAGCAATTGGAGAAATCTCACAATGACCACATTGCTAATGCTTATTCGGGCAGCATTTACTGAGCATCCACTATGCACTGGAGACAGTAGAAGAAACTGCTAGATTCAGAACAATACACAGAAAATAAGAGGGAGGTTCTCTTCCTTCTCAGAGCATAAAGTCTGATGGGGTGGGGTGGTGGAGTGGAGTTCAACACTTACCCCACAGTGTGATAAGCATTATCAGGATGGAAGAACAGAGTCCCCTGGAAGCCCAAAGGAGGGCTTCTAAATCAAAGACTTAGGGGGACAGAGAAATCTTTGCCACTTCAAATTCATGCCTTCAACTTCACTGGCACCATTGGCACCATTCAGCAATCCTTTTATTGTTGTCTAGTCAGCTCCACCTCAATTCCCCCAATGGATGATCAGTCATTGTTCTGAAGGGCTCCACACATTCCTCAGATGACACAGTCTCTGACTGTACTGAGGAAGTCCAGCCCATATTTAAAAATCAACCTTTACTTCATCCCCTCCCCTCCTGACTCAGAAGAGAAGGTGCCCAGCTTTTGATCCTATCTCTCCACCATCACCCTCTAATTCATCTTGAGATTAGGACCCTGACAAGTTGATTGGTTTATTTTCTTCCTTGCTTCTATTTCCTTATATTCAAGCTCTTCCTTTTAACTACTCAACCCCCAGCTAATAAACATATATAAAACTCTCATATACAAAAAGTAAACTATAAATAAATAGAACAACCCAAATATTTTCAGGTTTCACCAGCTTCCAGATTAAATCTAAATTGTAACCAGGTAAAAAAAGTTTACCAGTTTATAAATGTTCTCTAGCACCTTGCAGACACTTCTAACGTAACCTCAACCCACTCTTGACTCCAGGTATACCTAGGATTCCCAAAGGAAAGGGAGAGCTCACATATGTTCATGAAAAAGCTGTGTTCATTTGTTGCTGTGCTGCTTTGCTAGAGACCTGCCTCTCCCAGACAGCCCTTAGCTCGCCCATGTTAAGGTTCCCTCACATATCACTAGAGAGCGACTGACACCGCTGCCTCCAGCTCAGCAGCCTCTGAAGATTCCAGCTGAGTCAGCAATATGCCTAAGCGCTGGCCTCATCCTCAGCTGTGGGAAGGTTTCAAGCTAGTGTGCAGAGTCTGCTGATGGCTGTGGCTACCAATGTTCTCAATGTAATGGTGCGAGCATCCACTGATCTGCACCCTCGTGGTGCCTGGACAACTGGAATTTGCAGACAGAAGGGAAGGTAATAATTCCTACCACTTTGCCTTCATCTTCATTAGGAAGACCAGTAGCAAGCATGACCTCAACAGGCCCAATACCTTGCCACAGGGGGTTCTGTGCCATTTCTATTTCCTATGTGAACAATACAACTCCATATGCTGTCTAATAATCTAGTCTCTGCTTACCCGCCTCAAACTAAACCCCACCTGGCAGACGTGTCTGTCTATGTCCAAACCTCCATCACGGATACAGCTCAAGGTTTCCAAGGAAGATCCTCAGCATCCTATAAATCCCAGCACTTTGGGAGGTCAAGGCATGCAGATGATTTGAGGTCTGGAGTTTGAGACTAGCCTGGCCAACATGGTGAAACGCCGTCTCTACTAAAAATACAAAAATTAACTGGACATGGTGGTTTACACCTGTAGTCCCAGCTACTTGGGAGGCTGAGGCAGGAGAATCACTTGAACCTGAGAGATGGAGGTTACAGTGAACTGAGATCGCACCACTGCACTCCAGCCTGGGTGACAGAGTGAGACTCTATCTAAAAAAAAAAAAAAAAAAACAAAAAAGCACAACTGATTATCTGGGGGGAAGAAGGGTGTCACAAGTCAGTATGGTAGTCTTATGCAAATCATGCAATAGCCATGACCCTGCTACAAAAAATGAGCTCTGGTCTCCTCACATTTTCCCTTCACAGCCGAGCACCTTGCTTGAAAGTCAGCTAAAATCTTTATTTCCTTGCTGTACACTCATTTTTAAATTTAATATTATCTTCTTTTAAAATATAGTTGTATATTCACTTGGCTTAAAATTCACAAAGTACAAAAAGCTATTCCTGGCTACCAAATGTCCCTCCTCAGACGCAACCAGTTTCCTGTGTATCCTATCAGGGATGTCTTATTAAACACAAGCAAAACCCTTTTTAAAAATAGCAATACCATCCTGTATGTACACACCACACTCTTTCTTTTTTCCCTTAACACTATAGGGATCATTTTATATCAACAGATGAAGAGCACCCTCATCCTTTTGGGGTGGGGGGAGCTGCAGAATATTCTCTTGCATGGTTGTACCATAAGTTATTTAACTAGTCCCATATTGCTGGACTTTAGTTGTTTTTAATTTTTTGTGATTGCAAATAGAACTGTATTCTTTTCCTGAGATGGACCTACATGGTTCACAGATTTTTTTTTAATGCAATTTCCATTGAGACACCAAGATGTTACATTCCAAAGTAAGGTGGCACATATAATTTCTAAAGATGAAAAACTGATTTTGTGACTCTTAAGTTTCTCACTTATAGAGTGTAGAGACTGGGTGGTTGTTAGAGGTTAGGAAGCATTATGAAGAGTAGAGTCTATAGGTTGTGAATCCTATCTCCCTAAGACAGAGCACTGGACATTCTTAACCTGCATTTCATGACAAAGGAAAAAGCTTCAAGATAATTGCCCAGGGAGTTTCATATATGGTCCCTGGAATTATGGGATCATGTATAAAATCCACCTAGAAAAGCTAAAGCGTAAGGGATATCTGGCTATTTGCTTGGGAGGTAAAGAGGCAGCTGCAGGGGAGCCTGTGCTCTCAGAGTTGATTGGGACAAAGGATGCATAAGTATTTCCTTGGGACTAGACGAAGACCCCAGGCAAGGGCAGTGTGAAATGTCTTGGGTTTTGTTTAAAAGGAATACCTGGGAGAAAAATGTCTCAGCAGAACTGAAGCTGAAGTCACCAGCCAATGCATAAGGACTGAGGAAGTATAAAAGTCTAGTTGTCATGGAGATGGATGAATCTTCATGAAGGGAATGTCAGGTGAGAGATTCCCTGGCAGTTGGGGGAGAGAGATCTAGGTCTTTAAGAAACCACCCAGTCTCTAGACTCTATAAGTGAGAAATTTAAGAGATCATAAAGAGGAGGTGGGTTAAAAAAAAAAAAAATCGACCACAGCCAGAATAGGTGTCGGTCAATGAGGTATTTTCTGCTTCCTTGCCTCTTCTCTTTCCCAGTGTTTCCCCTAGACGGATCTGGAAGCAAGTTGGAAAGACAGGAGGACAGAGAAAAGCACCTAAGGGGTGAGAGGGGAGCCAGTGTTGCCCTCCTTCCCCACTGCTGGTGTCCAGCCTGCAATAGGCTGGACCTGAAAAAAGAGAGAAAGTTAAATGAAATGTAAAGTATTTATGATGGCATTGGAGCGAACATTTGAACTGCTGACAATAAGAACTTTTCATTAAGCTGAAAATGATAAGAAAAGCCATAGGGCTTACATTAACTTTCACTGAGGGACCGAGTTTCACAGATAAGTTGAGAGAGACATTGGGGTACTTCCACTTTTTAAAAAGATGTACACGGTCACAAGAAACTTGCTTTCATCTTAGCAACAAGGACACTCCGAAGAAGTTAAGTTATGAAATCATAGTTGTGGATGTTTTTTATTTTGTAAATCTGTCTGAGAGCTGAGGACACAAAGAAACCTAAGTGAATTAAGTGACAAGCCCTTTCAAGGAGAAAAGAGATGCATAGTTGTGTTCATTCCAAGCAGAGTGGTGAGAGAAGGAAAATCTGATGTAGACTGGGATGTGGGAAAACCAGGCAAAATTGAAACAAACTTTTGATGGTCACATGTAGACTGGCGTAGTAAATTTGAAACCCAAGGGTCTCCAGTCACAGAGCAAGTCTACACCAATTTAGAAACTCTTTCCCACAGTCCTTCACTAAGTTTGTGGGGTTAATACTCAGAAGACTGAGGACAGAGCAGGAGAAGTGAGAAAAATTCAAGTCTGAAGGTTTGCAGGGAAGGATGAGGAGCAGCTGAAATGGTAAATATATATTTACAAACACACACACACACACACACACACAAACACACACACATATGTAGAAAGAGAGAGAGAGAGAGAGAGAGAGAGAGAGAGAGAGAGAGAGAGAGAGGGATTGTCTAAAGCAAAAGGTAGCAATGTGTTTTGGGCCTTATAGCGTACATAGAAGTAAACGTTATAACCACCAGAAAACAAAGGCTAAGATGGGAGGTGACAAGCCTCTTTATACCCTTGTAGGGTTCTGTATACTGTGTGTAACATTAATAAATATTGTTGAAGGTAGACTATGTTAAGTTAAAGATGCATATTGTGCTATCTGAAGCAAACATTCAAAAAACTACAACTAAAAAGTAAATCGAGGAGAGGAGGAGAAAAATTTAAGTAAAAAGGCATATTCAATCACCCAACAAAAGTCATCAAAGAAGGTACAAAAAAAATCCAAAGACTAGAATTACAAACAATAGCAACATGGTAGACTTAGACTCCACCATATCATTAATTATATTAATTTTAAATTAACTAAATACTCCCTTAAATGTCAAAATTACTAGATTCGATTAAAAATTTAAGATCCAACTCTATGTTGTTTGCAAGAAAATTACTTTAAATATAAAGACAGGTGAAAAGTTAGAATGTACTGTAAGATAAAACATGCAAATACTAAGCATAAGAAGGGCTGTGTGGCTACAGTAATATCAGATAAAGTAGATTTCATGATAAATAATGTTACCAGAATTAAACAGGGACATTACTTAATGATAAAAAGCATACGTCTTCAAGAAGACATAACAATTCTCTAAATGTGCATGTGCCTGATAACAGAGTTTCAAATACATGGAACAAAAGCTAAGAGAATAAAAGGAAGAGATAGAAAAATCCACAAAGCTGTAAATTTTAACACCCCTCTTTCAGTAATTGATAAAATAAATAGACCAAATCAATAAGACTATAGAAGGTGTGAAAACTGCTATTAGCCCCATTACTATTTGATATTTTAGAAAAATACCCAACACTTACATCCAAAAAGATACATTTTTTTTCAAATGTACAAGGAGCATTCACTAGGGTAAATGTACAGCATATGTTCTCTGTCCAAAATAATATTAAATTAGCAATTGTTCATCATAAGACATCTAAACAATCTTCAAATATTTGGAAAGTTAGCTAGACATATCTAAATAGCCCCTGGGTAAAAGAATAAGTCAAAAGGGCAATTAGAAAGTATTCTCAACTGAGTAGTATAAAAAATTCAACATATCAAAATTTGGAAATGCATTAAAGCAATTTTAGAGGGCAATTTATTACTTCAAATGACTAATTAGAAAATAGAAATGGCATAATCAAATTAATAATCTAAGTTTGCCACTTAAGTTAGAACAAGAAGAGAAAATGAAATCCAAGATAAATACAAGAAAGGAAATACTAGAGCAGCAATTAGTGAAATTAAAAACAGACAAAAATAGAGAAAGTTAACTCAAAAGTTGTCATTTAAAAAAATAAAATTGATGGCCAGGCCTGGTGGCTCATGCCTATAATCTCAGCACTTTGGGAGGCCAAGATGGGCAGACTATTTGAGGCCAGGTGTTCAAGACCAGCCTGGCCAACATGGTAGAACCCTGAAACCCCATCTCTACTGAAAATACAAAAATTAGCCAGGTATGGTGGCACACACCTGTAATCCCAGCTACTTGGGAGACTGAGGCAAGAGAATCCCTTGAACCCAGAAGGCAGAGGTTGTAATGAGCCAAGATTGCACCACTGCACTCCAGCCTGGTCAACAGAGTGAGACTCCTGTCAAAAATAATAATAACTTAAAAATAAAAAATAAATAAAATTGATAAACCTCTAGCAAGACTGATCAAAGGACTCACATGTACACAGAGAGAAAGAGAGAGAGAAAAATAACCCAATCAACAATAACATAAATGAAAGCAGCAATTTCACTACAGAGCGGTAGACATCCAAAAGAGAATAAAGCATATGGTAATCAACCTATGCCAATTGTCAGGAACTGTGAAGGATCTTAAATTGTCAAAAACTATGATGTTTTCACTCTATTTGCAAGCTTGCAAGTTAGCCTGCCAGGCTTATGTTTGTTGGCAGAAGATCTGAGACACCTGGGTCACAGACTAAGGCCTTTATTACTCATGGCACAGCAAGCCACATAAGCTTCATGCTTGAGTCAGTTCCTCTTCAATCCTCAAGTTCCACAGGGTGACACAAGCAGTTCAGGTGAGTGTTGTGTACACAGCTGGTTTGTGTCAGAGCTGAGAAACCTCAAGGCTTAGATTAGATAAGAAGCTGTAAGTAAAACTGCCTGAACTTTGCCCCAGAAGGAGACATTATCTTTATTTTACTGGACAGCAAACAAACCTGCCTTCTACTCTAGAGAGAGAAACTATCTATGTCTTTCTAGAGTACTCGCCATAGAAACATCTTGAAAGACAGTGAACCAAACATTACTGGTGTTTCCACTCAAGATGCGCAGAAATACAACAGACCCATAGAGAATTGTCTCCTAATATCAATTGGTGGATTGGACAGGCTCCTTGAAGAAAAGCAACTTATGCAAACTGACACAAAATACATAAAGTTAAATAACTAAATATCTGGTGAATTGAATTTGCAATCAAAATATTCCCACAAAGAAATTTCAAATTTTCTGGGTTTTTAAATCAAAAATTGAAGAAAAATCTTTCAGAAAATAGAAGGGGAGTAAAAATTGGCCATTTTTTTTTATGATGCTGGCATAACCCCAATAACAATACTTAACAAAAAGATTTTTTAAAGTTACAGACTAACAACCCATATGAATGGAGATTTAAATAAACTTAAATTTTTTTTTTAAGTTTTGAGGGTACATGGTGTATATATTTATGGGGTACATGAGATGTTTTGGTACAGGCTTGCAATGCATAAAAATCACTTCTTAGAGAATGGGGTCTCCATTCCCTCAAGCATTTATCCTTTGTGTTACAAACAATTCAATTATACTCGTTTAGTTATTTTTAAATGTACAAATAAGTTATTATTGACTATAGTCACCCTGTTGTGCTACCAAATAATAGATCTTATTCCTTCTTTCTAACTATTTTTTTGTACCTATGAACCATCCCCACCTCCCTCTTACCCCTAATTACCCTTCTCAGCCTCTGGTAACTGTCCTTCTACTCTCTGTGTCCATGAGTTAAATTGTTTTGATTTTTAGGTCTCACAAATAAGTGAGAACATGCAATGTTTATCTCTCTGTGCCTGGCTTAATTTCACTAAACATGATCTCCAGTTTTATCCATGTTGTTGCAAAGGGCAGAATCTCATTCTCTTTTAGTGGCTGAAGAGTATTCCATTGTGTATATGAACCACATTTTCTTTATCCACTCATCTGCTAATGGACATTTAGGTTGCTTCCAAATCTTGGCTGTTGTGAACAGTGCTCCAGCAAATGTGGGAGTGCAAATATCTCTTTGATGTACTGAGTTCTTTTCTTTCGGGTTTATGCCCTACTGGGGGATTGCTGGATCATATGGTGGTTCTATTTTTAATTTCTTGAGGAACTTCCAAATTGTACTCCATAATGGTTGTACTAAACAAACTTTAAAAAAATTAGCAAGTTGAATACAGAAATACATAAAAAGCATGACCAAGTTCATTTTATTCTCAGAATATAAAATTAGTTTATTATTTGAAAAATTAACCAGTAATTGGCAATGACAGAATAATTTAAAAATAGGAATATTGAATAAATCCAAAAAAAGTATTTGACAAAATTCCATGTCTGTTTGTGATAAAAATTCCCAGCAAATGAGAATAGAAGGGCACTTTTTCAATGTGATAAAGGTCATATACCGGAAAACCAATAGCTATTATTATAGATCACAAAATATAGATTCATTTCCTCTATGATCTGGAAAAATGTACACTTTGATCACTTCTATTAAACATTGTACTGCAATCTAGTCTAGTGCAATGAGAAAAGAAGAAGAAACAGTATGGAGAGGAAAATGTAAAACTGTCACTATTTGCAAACTACAGGATTGCAGGCATGGTTGTGCATTTGAAACACTCATTATATTTTACCAAAAACTATTAGAATTGACAAGTAAATTTGTAAGGTAGTATGATACATGTTCAATGTGCAAATCTACTGTGTTTCTATATACTATCACTAAGGAATTGAAAAATTAAATTATTTTAAAATACTATTTATAATAGCATTTAAAAACTAAATAACTGGAAATTAAAGAAGACATACAAGACCTATGCATTGAAAAATTACAAAAGTTGTTGAAAGCTATTAAAGAAAACACAAATACATTGAGAGATATATGACCCACACATTAAAAATTACAAAAGTTTGATGAAAAATATTAAAGAAAACACAAATAAATTGGGAGATATATATGGCATTCATTAATTGAATGATTTAATGTTAAGATGTTCATTCTCCCCAAATTTATCTACAGATTTAATATACAAACAAATTTAGCAAAGTTATTTGAAGACATTTAAGCTGATTCTAAAAATTTTCTGAAAATGCTAATGATCTACAAGAGCAAAAATGATTTTGGAAATGAACAAGTTCAATAATTGGGAGGATTTATACTACACAATATCAACAATTATTATAAAACTATGGTCATCAAGACTGTTTGATATTGCCATAAGAATAGATAAATAAATTAATATACCATAATATAGATTAGAGGTATTGACTCACATAATTGACTTTTGACCAAGGCACCAAGTGAATTCAAGGTCTTTTCAAGAAATGATGAGAGGGAACTAAATATCCATATGGAAAAGTAAAACAAGGAATCTTGTCATGAGTTCTATAGTGCATCATCCCTACATCCCTCCAACCCCATTCCTACCCCAGTCATTTCACTCCTCCTCCTGCAGTGTGACTCATTTTCTCTTTCGCTAGCATGTTGGTGGCTGCTAATGGCTCACAACTGAGTACCTGCCTCCCCAGGAATTGTTCTGGTCAACCAATATCACAATCTTTCCCTGGTGGCAGCTCAAATCGCATAACTGGTTGATGTAGAGGTTCAAACGCCCAGCTCTTTCACCTCATTTGGAATGATGCTAAGGAGCTAGACAAAATATCAGGCTCCTCATAGGATTCACTGAGGCCCCTGTTGCATCACAGTTCAACTTCTTCCTCTGCCCAATTCTGCTTTCTTCAGCCCTCACAAGTATTTTAGCTGTGAATACTCCTGCATGCAAGTCTGTTTCATGAAGAACTCAATCTATAACAAACTTGACCCTTACCCCACTCCCTATCTAAAGAAATAATCTGAGATGGATTATAGATCTAAATGTGAAAGCCTAACAATACAATCTAGAATCACTCATGGGGGAATATCTTCATGACTTTGAACTAGGAAAGAGTTGCACACCCCTCCCCCAATCCCAGGTGGCACAGCTTACATCTCCAGGAGAGACTCCTTCTTTCTGCTTGAGAGGAGAAGAGAGAGTAAAGTGGACTTTGTCTTAGAACTTGGATACCAGCTCAGCCACAGTAGAATAGAGCACCAGGAAGAATCCTGAGGCCCTGGCTCGCAGTTGGCATTATTAGAATGCCAACTGGGTGAGAAGGGAACCTGCTGTCTTAAAGGGAAGGACTCAGTCCTGGCAGGATCCATCACCCACTGACTAAAGAGGTCTTGGGCCTTGAATGAACCTCAGTGACATCCAGGCATTTATCACCATGGACCTTGAGTGAGACCTAGGGCTATACTAGCTTTAGGTGAGACCCAGCACATTTCCAGCTGTGGTAGTGACAGAGAGAGACTCCTCTGCCTGAAGAAAAGATAGGGAAGAGTAAAGGGGACTTTGTCTTGCAGCTTGAGCACTAGCTCACTCACAGTGGGGTAGAGCACCAAGTGGGCTCCTGTGATCCTTGATTACAGGCATTGATTCCTGGATAGCATTTATGGATCCATCCTGGGCCAGAGAGGAACCCACTGACCTGAAGGGAGAGACCCAGTCCTGACAGCATTGACCACAGCTGAGTGAAAAGCTCTTGGGCCTTGAGTGAACATCAGTGGTAGCCAGGAAGTAATCACCTTGATCCTGGGGTTTGGGTGGCCATGGAGAGAGACTCATTAATATGAAGAAAGGAGAAGGAAGAGCAGGAAGGACTTTGTCTTGGGGCTTGGGTGCCAGTTCAGCTGCAGTGGAATAGAGCACCAAGTAGGCTGGGTGCGGTGAGTCATGCCTGTAATCCCAGCACTTTGGGAGGCCGAGGTGGGGAGATCACTTGAGGTCAGGAGTTCGAGACCAGCCTGGCCAACATAGTGAAATCCTGTCTCTACTAAAAATACAAAAATCAGCTGGGTGTGGTGGTGGTGGTGGTGGGTGCCTGTAATCCCAGCTACTTGGGAGGCTGAGGCAGGAGAATCACTTGAACCTGGGAGGCAGAACTTGCAGTGAGCTGAGATCACACCACTGCACTCCAGCCTGGGTGACAGAGTGAGAATCTGTCTCAAAAAATGTATATGGTAATAATAATAATAAAGCACCAAGTAGATTCCTAAGATTCCCAACTCCATGTCCTGGTTCCCAGACATCATTCTGGGACCCACCTTGGTAAGGTGGGAGTTCACTGCCCTGAAGGATAGGACATAAGCCTGGCTGGATTCACTACTTGCCTACTGAAGAGCCCTTGGACCTTGAGTGAAAGTTGATAGTAACCAGGTAGTAGATGCCAGGGTCATAGGATGAGACTCAGTGCTGTGCTGACTTTGGGTCTGACCCAGCATAGTCCTATTGGTGGTAGGCACAGGGTTGCTTGTGTCACCCCTCCCTCAGCTCCAGACATCTCAGCATGGAGAGAGGGACTCTGTGTTTTGGGGCTAGAGTAAGGGAAGATAACAAGAGCCTCTACCTGGTAATTCAGGGAATTCTCCCATATCTTACCCAAGGCCCCTCTGTGATTCTACAAGAGTCACAGCATTACTGGGCTTGGGGCATCTCCTAATGCAGATACAGCTGCAGTTACCAAAGATTTACATCATAGCAGTCAATTCCCTTTGAATACTTAGAAAACCTTCCCAAGAAGGATGGATATACAAACAAGGCCAGATTGTGAAGACCACAATAAATAACTAATTCTTCACTACCTACACATTGGCAAGCATCCACAAACATCAAGACCATCCAGGAAAACATGACATCACCAAACAAATTAAATAAGGCACCAATGACCAATCCTGGAGAAAGCTTTTAAACAGAGAATTCAAAATAGCTGTTGTGAGGAAGCTCAATGAAATTCAAGATAACACAGAGAAGGAATCCAGAATCCTATTAGATATATTTAACAAAGAAATGAAAATAATTTTTTTAAATAAAGCAGAAATTTTAGAGCTGAAAAATTCAATTGACATACTAAAGAATGCATCAGAGTCTTTCAACAGTAGAATTGATCAAGCAGAAGAAAAAATTAATGAGCTTGAATACAGTATATTTGAAAATATGCAGCCCAAGGAGACAAAAAGAATAAATAAAAAAGAATGCAGTACACCTACAAGATTTAGAAAATAGCCTAGTTATTGGCCTTATAAAGGCAGTAGATGGAGAGATCAGGGTAGAAAATTTATTCAAAGGGATAGTAACAAAGAACTTTCCAAACCTAGAGAAACATGTCAATATTCAAGTAAGAGAGTTATAGAAGAACATCAATCTGATTTAACATAAAGAAGACCACCTTGAGGCATTTAATAAACTCCCAAAGATCAAGGATAAAGAAAGAATCTTAAAAGAAAGAAGTAGGAGAAAAGACACAAATAACATACAAATGAGCTCCAACACATCTGGCAGCAGTTTTCTCAGGGAAACCTTACATGCCAGAAGAAAGTGACAGGACCTGTTCAAAGTATTGAAGGAAAAAACTTTCATCCTAGAATAGAATATCCAGTAAAAATAGACTTCAAACATGAAAGAGATATAAAGATTTTCCCAGACAAACAAAAAGCTGAGAGAGCTCATCAACACCAGACCTGTGCTCTGAGAAATGCTAAAGGGAGTTCTTCATTCTGAAAGAAAAGGGAGCAATAAGAAATTATCTGAAGGTACAAAACTCACTGGAAATAGTAAGTACACAGACAAACACAGAATATTATGACACTGCAATTGTGGTGTGTAAACTGCTCATGTCTTGTGTAGAAAGACTAAAAGATAAACCTATTAAAAATAATAACTTTTCAAGACATAGACAGCACAATAATATATAAATAAAAACAATAAAAAGTTTAAAAGGAATATAAAATTAAAATGTGGTATTTTTATTATTTCTCTCCTTTCTTGTTTATTAATTTGTTTGTTTTTACAATCAGTATTGTCATCACTTTAACATAATGGGTATAAGATGTTATTTGCAAGCTTAATGGTAATCTCAAATCAAAAAACCTACAACAGATATGCAAAAAATGAAAAAACAAGAAATTAAAATATGCCACCAGAGAAACCACCTTCACAAAAAGGAAGAGAGAAAGGAAAAAAGGAAGGAAGAGAAGACCACAAAACAACTAGAAAACAAATAGCAAAATGACAGAAGGAAGTCTTTACTTATTAACAATAACATTGAGTGTAAATAAACTAAACTCTCCAATTAAAAAAATAAAGTGGCTAAATGTATAAAAATTAAAAGAAAACAAGACCCAACTGTCTGTTTTTACAAGAAACATACTTCACCTATGAAGACACACAAAAACTGAAAATAAATGGATGGAAAAAGATAGTCCATGCAAATGGAAACCAAAAGAGAGCAGGAGTAGCTATACTTATATCAGATAAAATAAATTTAAAGACAAAAACTATAAAAAGAGGCCAAGAGAGTAAGTATATAATGATAAAGGGATCAATTCAGCAAGAGGATATAATAATTATAAATATATGTGCACCCAACACTGGAGCACCTAGATATATAAAGCAAATATTATTAGAGTGAGAGAGAGATAGACCCCAATACAATAATAGCTGATGACTTTAACACCTCACTTTCAGAATTGGAAAGATCATCTAGACAGAAATCAACAAAGAAACATCAGACTTAATGTGTACTACAAAACAAATGGACCTAATAGATATTTATGTGTCAACCAATGGCTGCAAAATATGCATTCTTCTCCTTATCATATGGCTTATTCTCAAGGATAGACCATCTGTCAAGCCACAGAACAAATCTTAAGAGCTTCAAAAAAGAAAAACTGAAACCATATCAAGTATTTTCTCTGACCACAATGGAAAAAACTAGAAATCAATAACAAGAGGAACCTTGGAAACTATACAAACACATGAAATTTAAACAATATGCTCCTAATGGCCAGTGGGTCAATGAAGAAATTAAAAAGGAAGTTAAAAATGTCTTCAAATAAATGAAAATGAAAACACAACATAACCAAAACCTATGGGGTACAGCAAAAGCAGTACTAAAAGGAAAGTTTATAGCAATAAGCACCTAGATCAAAAAAGTAGAAAAACTTCAAATAAACAACTTACTGATGCATCTTAAAGAACTAAAGAAAACCATCCCAAAATTAGCTTAAGAAAAGAAGTAATGAAAGTCAGAGCAGAAATAAATGACATTGAAAGAAAAAATACAAAACATAAATGAAACAGTTGGTTTTCTGAAAAGTTAAACATTGGGGAGAAGACTCAGATAAAGTCAGAGATAAAAAAGGAGCCATTATGACTGACACTGCAGAAATTCAGAGGACCATTAGAGGCTAATATAAGCAACTGTATGCCAATAAACTGGAAAACCTACAAGAAACAGAGAAACTCCTAGACGCATACAACCTATCAAGATTGAACCATGACAAAATACAAAGCCTGGATAGACCAATAACAAGTAATGAGATTGAAGCTGTAATGAAGTCTCCTAGCAAAGGAAAGCCCAGGACTCAATGGCTTCGCTGCTGAATTTTACCAAACATTTAAAGAAGAACTAATACCAGGTCTATTCAAACTACTCCAAAAAAATAGAGAAGGAACACTTCCAAACTTATTCCATAAGGACAGTGTTACCCTCCAAAACCAGACAAAGACACATCAAAAAATAAAAAGAAAACTAAAGGTCAATATCCCTGCTGAATATTGATGTAAAAATTCTCAATAAAATACAAGCAAACAATTCAACAACACATTAAAAACAACATTCATCATGATCATGTGGGATTTATCTCAAGATTGCAAATATATTTCAATATACACAATCAATGTATAAACCAATGTGATCCATCAAATCAACAGAATAAAGGCCAAAACCATATGATCATTTCAACTGGTGCTGAAAAAGCATTTGATAAAATTCAACATCTCTTGATGATAAAACCCCCTCTAAAAACTGGGTATAGAAGGAACCTACCTCAACACAATAAAAACCATATGCAACAGATCCACAGCTAGTATCATACTGAGTGGGGAAAACTGAACGCCTTTCCTCTAAGATCTGGACCAAGACAAGGATGCCCACTTTTACCACTGTTATTTGACATACACTGGAACTCCTAACTAGAGCAATCAGACAAGAAATAGAAAAAAAAGGACATCCAGACTGGAAAAGAAGAAGTCAAATTTTGCCTGTTTGCAGATGATATGATCTTATATTTGGAAAAAACTAAAGACTCCACTGAAAAACTATTAGAATAGATAAACAAATCCAGTAAAGTTGCAGGACACAAAATTAACATACAAAGTTTATTAACATTTCTATATAATAACAGTGAGCAATTAGAAAAAAGAAATCAAGAAAATAATCCTATTTATGGTAGCTACAAATAAAACAAGATACCTAGGAATAAATGCAACCAAAGAAGTTTAAAGATCTCTACAGTGAAAACTATAAAACATGATGCAAGAAATTTAAGAGGACACACACACACACAAATGGAAAGATATTCCATGGGCATGGATTGGAAGAATCAATATTGTTAAAATGTACTAACTAAAGCAATCTACAGATTCAATGCAATCCCTATCAAAATAACAATGACATTCTTCACAGAAATAGAAAAGGTAATCCTAAGGTTTATATTGGAACCACAAAAGGCTCAAAATAGCCAAAGCCAACATGAGCAAAAATAACAAAACTGAAAGAATCACATTACCGAACTTCAAATTATACAACAGAGCTATAGCAACCAAAACAGCATAATACTGACATAGAAACAGTCACACAGAACAATGAAACAGGGTAAAGAACCCAAAAATAATTTCATATATCTATAGTGAACTCATTTTTTACAAAGGTGCCAAGAACATACCATGGTGAAAGTACAGTGTTTTCAATAAATATTGCTGGGAAAACTGGATATCCATATGCAGAATAATGAAACTGGACTCCTATCACTTGCCATATACTAAAATTAAATCAAAATTGATTAAAGGCCTCAAAAAATGAAACTACTAAAAGAAAACATTGGAGAAACTCTCTGGAACATTGGTCTGGGCAAAGGCTTTTTGAGTAATACCCCTAAAGCACAGGCAACCAAAGCAAAAATGGACAAATGAGATCACATCAAATTAAAAAGTTTCTGCACAATAATGGAAGCAATCAACAAAGTGAAGAGACAACCCACAGAATGGGAGAAAATATTTTCAAGCTATCTGTATGGCAAGGGATTAAGAACCAAAATATATAAGAAGCTCAAACAACTCTACAGGAAAAAATCTAATATTCAATTTAAAAATAGGCAAAAGTTCTGAATAGGTATGTCTCAAAAGACATACAAATGGCAAAAGTGTGTATGAAAAGGTACTCAACATCACTGATCGTCAGAGAAATGCAAATCAAAACTACAATAAGATATCATCTCACCCCAATTAAAATGACTTATATCCAAAGACAAGCAATGACAAATGCTAGTGAAGGTATTGAGAAAAGGGAATCTTCATACACAGTTGGTGTGGATGAAGATTTGTATAGCCATTATGGAGAACAGTATGAAAGTTCCTCAAAAAAAAAACAAACAAAAACAAAAAAAAAACAAAGATAGAACTACCATGTGATCCAGCAATTCCACTGTTGGATATTTATCCAAAAGAAGTGAAATCAGTATATCAAAAAAGACATCTGCACTCCCATGTTTATTGCAGCACTACTCACAATAGTCAAGATTTGGAAGTAACCTAAGGGCCCATCAACAGATGAATGGATGAAGAAAATATGGTACATATACACAATGGAGTACTATCCAGCCATGTAAAAGAATGAGATCCTGTCATTTGCAACAACATGGATGGAACTGAAGGACATTGTGTTAAATGAAATAAACCAGGCACAGAAAGACAAATATCACATATTCTCACTCTTCTGTGGGATCTAAAAATTAAAACAATTGAACTCATGGAGATAAAGAGTTGATGATGGTTACCAGAGGCTGGGAAGGGTGGTGGGGCATGGGGAAGATGGAGATGGTTAAGAGGTACAAAAATATAGGTAGCCAGAATCTAGCATTTGATAGCACAGCAGGGTGACTACAGTCAACAATGTCATACATTTTTAAACAACTAAAAGAGTATACTTAGAATGTTTGTTACACAAGAAATAATAAATGCTTGAGGTGATGGGTACCTCATTTACCCTGATGTGACTTTTATGTACTACAAGCCTGTATCAAAACATTTCATATATCCTATAAATGTATACACCTACTGTGTACCCATATATTTTTTTAATTATTTAAAAAAAAAAGAAATGAAAGACAAGCCACAAACTGGGGGAAAAAAACTTACAAGACAAAATATATGTGAAAAAAGAACTCATATTCACAAATATAAAATACTCTTTACAAATAAACAAGATAAAGGCAAATGACTCCATTACAAATGAACAAAAGACTTAAACAAAAATAAATTTCTGAAAAGCCAGTAAGAACACAAAAAGGTGCTTATCATGATCGTTATGGAAATGCAAATTAAAGGCACAAAGCAACACTGTTTTGCAGTTACTTAGAATGTGTAAAATTTAAAAAGATCAACAATGTAAGGCAAAGATGTAGAACACCTGGACCCCTCATATATTGTTGATGGAATGTAAAATTCTATAAAAACTTCGAAAAACTGTTTCCAGTCTCTTACAAAGTTAAACATACATCTACCCTATGTCTCAATATAATTTCACTCCTAGGTAAGAAATGAAAGTATATATCCACAATAAAACTTGTATGATAATGTTCCCAGAAGCTTTGATCATATTAGCCAAAAACTGGAGACAACCCATGTATCTGTCAACAGAAGAACATATAAACAAATTATGTTATATCCATTCATTAGAATAGTCCTCAGCAATTAAAAAAATGAACAAAATAAAAAGGTCCCCAAAACATGTCAAATAAGAAAAGCCAGACACAAAATAATCATGGTGTTTGATTACATGTAAATGAAATTTGAGAAGAAGAAAATAGATCTGTGGTGATATAAATCAGAAAATAATTGCATCTAATAGATTATAATGAGCATGATGAAATTTCTGTTGCAGTTGAAATGTTCTAAAGTATTTTTACTTGCAGGGTTTAGAAAGTGTTTAGAACAGATATGGGAGGAAAGAAACCCCACAAATTTACCAAGGTTAAATGTAGTACTTTTTAGGATGAGATAGATAGCAATTTCTTCATTTCTTCACATAGTTGTATCATCACACACCTGCCAAATCTAGTATTATGAAAATCAGGAATTACTTTTTCCTAAAGAGTTAGCAACTTAATAGAAAGAATTCAAAGTTTTATTTTGAAGACTAGTGTTAAAGAGTGCCCCTTTATTGTTTTCCCTTTGTTTTGTTTTTACATATCTAAGGATGCAAAATGCTTGTTTTTGTTTTCCCTTTTTTCACTGTGATATATAAATACGTTAGTCATTTGGTAGTAAGACAAGGTATCACCTTTGTTTTCTCAAAATAAAAGACTATTTCAGCACCAGAGATTCTTAGGAATATCAAGGTTATTGTTGTCATTGTATTTTGCTGTTATACCATATGCCTTACTCTTAATAAGTAAAAGTCCTTCCTCTGGTCGCTAGGAGATCAGGAAGGAATATAACAAATCTTATTTCAATTGTATTAGTCTTCTTACAGGCTTCCTTTTGTGGTTTTCTGCCAGAAGCAGTAAGTACTGTTGCCCCCGAAGAAGCATTTGGAGATGTGTAGGAGCATTTTTTTTGTTGTCATAGTGACAGAGTGGCACTACTAGTATTTCATAGTTGGAGACCAGAGATACTACATATTCTGTAACGTATGGGATAGTCCTGAATAATGAAGGATTGTTCCAACCAAATGCCAGTAGCACTCTGCCTTAATCCATTAGAACAGCCATAACAAAATACCACAGCCTGGGTGGCATAAAAAATGGTAATTTATTTTCTCACAGTTCTGGAGCCTTCAAGTCCAAGGACAAGGTTCTGGCATAATTCAGTTTCAGGTAAGGACTCTCTTCCTAGCTTGCTAATGGCATCCTTCTCACTATGTCCTCATGTGGATCTCTGGTGTCTCTTCTTGTAAAGACATTCATCTTATCAGATTGGGTCCCAGCCTTTTGACCACATTTAACCCTGTTCTAAAATATTGTCACATTGAGGGTTAGGGCTTCAATATATGAATATTTGGGGGGAGGTGGGTAACACAATTCAGACCAGAGGACATCCCTATTGAGAACAGTAGAGATTAGTCTGTTCCAATTCAGGATTATACCAAAAGATTAAAACTAACAGTCAACTGATAGGGTTTGGCTCAGTGTCCCCACCCAAATCTCATCTTAAATTGTAATACCCATAATCCCCACATGTCCAGGGAGGGACTTGGTGGGAGGTGACTGTATCATGGGGTGGTTTCTCCCATGCTGTTCTCGTGATAGTGAGTTCTTATGAGATCCGATGCATTTATGTGTTTGATAGTTTCTCCTTCACGCTCATGCTCTCTCTTGCCTGCTGCCAAGTAAGACATGCCTGCTTCCCCTTCTGCCATGACTGTAAGTTTCCTGAGGCCTTCCCAGTCATGTGGAACTGGGAGTCGATTGAACCTCTTTTCTTTATAAATTACCCAGTCTCGACCGTTCTTCATAGCAGTGTGAGAACGGACTAATACATCGACCACTGTGGAAAGAAGTTTGGCAATTTCTCAAAGAACTCAAAGCAGAATTATCATGACCTACCAATCTCATTATTGGATATATACCCAAAGAAATATAAATTGTTCTACCATAAAGTCACATACACATGGATAGCATACATGTATAGCAACACTATTCACAACAGCAAATACTTGGAATTAATCTGATTGCCTATTATAGTAAATTGGATAAAGAAAATGTGGTACATATACACAATGGAATACTACAAAGTTTGTAAAAAAGAACAAGGTCACGTCCTTCACAACAACATGGATGGAGCTGGAGGCTGTTACCTAACTGAACTAACATAGGAACAGAAAACCAAATATAGCATGTTCTCACTTATAAGTGGAAGCTAAACACTGAGTATACATGGACACAAAGAAGCACAACCCTGGGGCCTTCTTGAGGGTAGAGGGAAGGAGGAAAGTTAGTATCAAAAAACTACCTATTGGGGCCAGGTACGGTGGCTCAAACTTGTAATCTTGGCACTTTCAGAGGCTGAGGTGGGTGGATCTCTTGAGGACAGGAGTTTGAGACCAGCTGGTTAACATGGTGAAACCTTATCTCTACTAAAAATACAAAAATTAGCTAGGCATGGTGGTGCACACCTGTAATCCCAGTTGCTTGGGAGGCTGAGGTGAGAGGATGGCTTAAGCCCAGGAGGCAGAGATTGCAGTGAGTTGAAATCATACCACTGTACTCCAGCCGGGTGACAGAGTGAGACTCTGTCTCAAAAACAAACAACGTTAAAAAAACTACCTACCAGGTACTATGCTTATTTCCTTGGTGGTAAAGTAATCTGAAGGCTTAGTCCCCATGACAGGAAATTTAACTATACAACAAACCTGCACATATACTCCCGAACCTAAAATAAAAGTTTTAAAAAATAGCAGAATCTATTATTACTTCCTTAGGAAAAACGAAAATGATGCCTTTACGAAAAATCTAAACTTCTGATCATCACATTCAAGACCTTTTAAATCCCATCCCCACACTATTTTTCCAGACTTACTTCTAACCAGTTCCCCAAATTACTCACTAGTTCCCTAACTCCATTCTCACTTTCAGGGCCTTTTGCCTTCACCCATGTTATTCCCTCACCCTGGAATGCACTTCTCTTTTCAGACTGCCTAAAAATATCTACTCATCCTTAGAAGGCACAGTTTCCAGGACCTCCTCTTTGCAATTTTTTTTCTCACCACCGTCACCACTGTCAGAATCAATTCATTTCTTCTTTCGATTGTGTTGAAATTACTTACAGCCTGTCTCCTCTGACAGTTTCATCTTTGTATCTCTAGCATCGAAGAGTACAAGGTATATGCTCAACAAATATTTCTTGAGTTGCATTAAAATTTAATTAATGTCCATTGTGACATCATTTGCTTTTATTTTTTATTTTTATGTTTTTAAGACAAAGTCTCTCTCTGTTGCCTGTGCTGAAGTGCAGTGACACAATCATGGCTCACTGTAGCCTCGATCACCCAGGCTCAAGGGGTCCTCCCACCTCAGACTACAGGTGCATGTCACCATGTCCAGCTAATTTTTTAAAAATCTGTAATTGTTTTGTAGAGATGAGGTCTTGCTATGTTTCCCAGGTTGGGGATTCCTGTTACAGAAAATTATGATTTAGGACCAACATCACCCTATGCCTTCATTTCTTCCTTCCCTATTCTGATACTATATCAAAACTTTCATAAAGTGTTCATTCTTTTCTTTATAATAACTATATGTGTTTAGTAATGGATAATTATATTTTATTTCTTAGTTTTTATTTTATCATTTTTACTATAAAATATTCTCTCTAATTCATATGTTCTTGTCTTGGACAAGCATATCATGTTTCTCAAACATCCCCATCACCAACATTTCAACAATACTGGTAAAACCTCTCTAATACAAATTTTGACTTCTTCTAAATCTACAATGATCATTTTGTTGGAGGATGAAATTTTTACATCCCATATACCTGTATGTGAAACAAAGTGGCTAAATTTATTGCTTCCTAAGCAATGAAGAGCTACTCTTATAAATCTATCTCTCTGAACAGAGCAAGACTTGCTATCATAAAGGGTTTTAGGAACAGGGAGCTCAGGGGTTGGCAGACCTTCTGAAGCAAGAGTGTTTAGGGATTGGCTGATTTTCAGATGTGGTGTTTAGGGATGAGCTGACTTTCAGAAGCAGATCCTGGAGTGATGCTACAGCTGATTGGCTGACCTTCAAGAGCATGACACTATCAACAATTGATTAGGATGGAATACTACTTGTTCTGTGGTTAGTTGTTCATTACTTTGGAACAGCTAGGGCACTAGTTGGGCACTACTAGGTTCAGTACTAGGGAAAACGGCAGTCTTTTGATCCTCCTCTTCAAATTAGGAGGCAAAACCTTTTTAGTTAGGGCATATGTCAGAATCACCTAGAGTGCCTTTTAAAATATAGACTGTTGGGCATCACCACAAACTTTATTATTCAGTAGGTCTTGAGTTTCACCTAAGAATGTTCATATCTAACCAGTTTCCAGTGCTGCTGGTGCTGCTGGTGTGGGAACCACACTTTGAGAACCTCCGACTTAGAGAATGGAAATGTCACAAGGGTAAATGGTAATAGAGTTGCCCAAGCTTAAAGAGCCCTTTGGTGGTAGTAATCTACAAGATGAATTGGGCTATAGTAGGATAGAGGAATGCAAACAGGCATTACACAAGGAAGAATGCAATTTTTTTCAGGGGCTGATGATGGCAGGGCTACGAAACTATTGGTGTGGAATATCTGCCAGAGAGCTATAAAAAAATTTTGCTTGCCTCCTTCTGCAAAACGCATGCATGGTTTTCATTTCTAAATTGTCGGCTAGACAATAGAGGTCACTTTACCTTGTGTTTTTTCCTTTTTGTAAACATAAAATACATAAACGAAATAGGATTTTAATTTCTCCTTCCTTCTCAGTGTAGCCTACATAAATTTTACCATTGCTAATTAGCACATCCATTCAAGGTGGTACATCCTTTATACATCTGAGCAAGCAAATTAATGCCTTAAGAAAAGGAAAATCCCCAGGGGAGAAAATATGCAGCATCAGTTCCTAACACATGAAAGATGCATGTTGAAAAATCAAGGTCCGTGCCCAAATGTGCAATATATTTTTTATCTTAAATCCATTCCAGCACAAGAAATATGGTTTCAACTAGATTAAAGATTTTTCTTCTCTTAAGAAATGTGATAGTTGCCAACTAGTGATGGAGTTTCCAGAATTCTTCTCCCAATGCTTAACAGATGAATTTATTGGATGGAAAAGTAAGAGCAAATCTGAGCTTCTCTGGAAGTGTGCCCAAACTCAGCAACAGTGATATCAATAAGTGTCATGTGGAGGCATGTATAAAATATAGGAAAAAAGGGAAGTAAACACAAAACTACTGAAAAGGCAGCAAAGTCGAGCATATCTAACCTTGATGGAGCGTTGGAGTCAGGATTTGAGCCTTACCAATCCATCAGCATTGCTTGGTGGCTCATCGGGCTAACCATAAGGAATAATGGTGTCCTCGCTGAAGTAATGAATGCCCAGGAACACAGCATGTCAGCCTTCCAGTTCTCTACAAAGATTATGACAGCTCCAGCCCTCCCCAGTATAGCTCTGCCCTACAAAGTGTTACAGACTACCCATTTTTGGAAGCACCAATAACTACAAAGAGAAGGTCCCTAAAAGTCCAAGACTGCACATATCTTCATTTTGAAATGATAGCATCTTTCTTAATGGTGGGAAAATGGAAGGAATTGAGCACAGAAATTCATTCTTCTCCATATTTTTTAATTCCAAGCCACCGATAGTGGGTGGCTCTTCCAAAGTAAGTTCTCTGTGCTTACTTCTGCCTGTCTCATAGAGCAAATCACTTATCAAGGGTGCAAACTTTCAGCCAGAATAGTATTCATTTTAACAGTATTTTATTTTCAGGGTTTTTTTTCCATGGGGAGTGAGCAAATACTATCAAGGTAGGATGTGTTCTTTTAAGTTTTTCTAATGAGTCCCAAGGCTTATAATGGCACAGAATTTATGTGCACATACAACTTATGCACTTTCTTCTCACTGAGGGATGTGCTAGACCAGTGTGACTTTATTGATTCAACATGCACATCTGTGCACCCATCCTGTGATGGATGCTGTCCCTGCACTGAGCTTCCTATGTGGGTCGAGTCTTAAGTCACCTATGAGTGTGGTCTCCTGCTTTGCTACTGGCTTCTTAAACTTGACATTACACAATTTGAATTCCATCCCTTTGGTTCAAAACCAACAGGGGCCTTGTTCCTTGTGAAAAATAAAAACAATCTTGAACACTGTCATTTACTAGTTTCTGCCATTTAAGCCAGGAATGTGAATGCTTTCCCAGAAATAGACTTTGTTTGGGGAAGGATACAAAGTCCAGGATCGAAATGGTGGGGAGAAAAGCTCGCAGCATCAACCATGGGAACATTTAAGCTTCATTTCACTTCTAACCTACTCAGGACCTCAGCCCTCGTGCTCCGTTTTCTGCACATTTTCCAAATGTCTAGCTTTGCTTCTCAAAATGTGGTCCCTTAGCAAATGCTCTCAAAATCACCTGGGAGCACTGGTCTAGACACACCAGTGTGTTAACTGGTGTTAACTCTCACCACTACCACCCCATAAAACATAGCACCTTATTGGTACCTAAATTAAATATTTGTAGTCGAATGCCTATGTGCCAGTGACTGTGCCAGGTACAGTGGAATAAAACACTCATGTAACTCCCTCAGAGTTTACGTTTTCGATATAGAGACAGATGTGGAAAGAACTCATTTCAATATTTTGTAATGAGTGCAATAAAAAAATGAGAATATGCCTACACAGCAGGACATAGTTGGGGCACCTAACCTAGTTGAGGGAGGGCTGTGAGAGAAGACAAGCAGAACGAGGCAGGAGGAAAGAGTTTAGGGTTGAAAGTGGGAATATTATTTGCAGCAGAGGCAACAACACGTATGAAGTTCTGGAGTGAGAGTAGACCATGCCTCAACCCATGTGGAATGTAGCTACTGTATACACAAAGATATGTTTAGAACCTGATGATCATAATGGACCCACTTTTCAAAAAATATGCTTACCTTACAATTTTGAGGTCTCCAAGGAGAAATGAAGAGTTTTATCTTATGTTGGAGGGAAGACTGTTACCTTTCTGTTCTCTAACCCGCAATGCTTTCCAGTCTACTTGAGAATCTGAAAGGTCTTTAGCTTTTCTAATGGAAACTAATCTGTATTTCCAGCAATAAAAACCCAGCTGACCTCTGCCAGCCTGGCCCCAGTTATGACTGCACTTTCCTCCTGCATTGCCTCTTCTTTCTGGCAATGAGTATCTTCCCCGAAGATGAAGCAGAACCTTATTAGGTAAAAGTCGTCTATAAAACAAAATTTCTCCTGGTATTTGTTAGAGTCCAGTTAGGAGACAGCAATCTCACCGTTTGTCTCAAAAGAGGAATTTAATATTAATTAAATATTAAATCTGTAGAATCCCTTGCCAATGGAGGGAGATGACCACATTCACTAGCTAAAACATCTGGACCCCAGATCCCACCCAAACAAGTCACCCCACTTTGCTCATGGTTTGAGCTAAAGGGAATCTTATTAGATATTATTATTATTTTGAGACAGAGTCTCTCACTCTGTTGCCCAGACTGGAGTGCAGTGGTGCAATCTTGGCTCATTGCAACCTCTACCTCCCAGGTTCAAGTGATTCTCATGCCTCAGCCTCCTGAGAGTAACTGGGATTACAGGCCTGTGCTACCATGCTCGGCTATTTTTTTCTATTTTTTAGTAGAGACGGGGCTTCACCATGTTGGCCAGGCTGGTATCAAACTCCTGACCTCAAGTGATCCACCCGCCTCAGCCTCCCAAAGTGCTGGGATTATAAGCATCAGCTACCATGTCCAGCCTAAAGAGAATCTTAGAGATTTCATTTAATGGTTTAATTTTAAATTTGAGAAAACTGAAATTGCAAAACATAAAATGATTTTCCCAAGGCACAAAGTTAGCTAGTGAGATGTTTAAGTAGCCCAGATAGATGCAAACCAAGGGAGAATCCATGGTAGGCAGGAGGGGATTCATGGAATGCTGGGAGAGAAAATAGTAGAACCAGGGAGAGAACAGCTTAAAGAATAAAGTCAGAACTGTATTTGAGCAGTGATGAAAGAGCTCCATTTTCTTCAAGAGCCATACCGTGTCTTAATTCTTCTCTTCTTGAGTTGTAGAATTACAACTCAATTCACTAAATAAAAATCTTTCAATGTATATTGAGCCAGTAATACTGACTGAGAATCCACTATGTTCAGTAGCATCTAACACAAAGCAAGAGAGACAGGCTGGCCTCCTCTATTGGGAATGAGAGGGTCATTGCAGTGGCTCCTCTGCTATCTAGAGATGTGGTGTCACCTTGGGCAAGTCATCTTGCCTCCCTGTGCCTGTTTTCCCATCTATAGAACCTGGCTAACTCTGTGAGCCCCATCCCCCTCATAGAATTGCCGCTTGAATCGCACTGACATGATATGGCTTTTAACTCTTGTATCTCTTAGGATTGATGTGAGAATACCTAAGGAGAAAAAAAATGAGTTTTGAAAATATAGATGATTTTTTTATATATGTTTAATTTTAATAATGAGAAAATAAAAGGAAATAACATGGTCTATTTGGAGTTTGAGATGCTAATCGCTCTCCCTCTTTTCTCTGAACCCCAAACTAGCTAATAGATACAGGAGTTTTTAAAAATCTGTATAGTGCTAGCAAAACTATATTGAAGAACTTTGGACTTGAGGCCAGTGTAGGTATCCTAATACTTTTTCTTCATTTGCCCCCACCACACACACACAAGGACATCAGATGTGCAGAGCAGATACTCACTCCACTTGCTGCATAGAGGACCTGGGGCTGCCTCATTTGTGCAGACAAAGCAAATGATGCCACAAATACATGCAGCCTTTTATACATTGACCTTCTGCCCAACAGCAGACCCTCACCATCACACCAAACAGATACACGCCACTCTTCTTTTGCGGAAAATGGTCAGAAAGAGGAAAAACACTTTTTCCTTTTACTTCAGACAGGTTGGAATTTCTACTTTGTTGGCCAAGAAGAATAAGAAGTGAGAGAGAGAAGACTTCCCTCACAGGTGCCCACCCTACAAGGATGTCTTGCCAGTGACTCTGGTCACAAGAAGGATACGGCTGCAGGCTGGCAGTGTGCTGCTTCTAATTGTGCCCACTGCAGCAGCCTGGACAAGACACCAGAATGAACAGTGGAGTGGAGGCAAAGGAAGTAATGTTAGTGTCTGCCTGAGCCTAGGCTGCCCGAGGAAAGTTGGGGTGTGAAAGTCAAGAGGGAAAAGACCAGTTGATCAAACAGTAGGTGTCTTGAGACTCCGTCATTTCCTATACGGTTAGCTCGAAGTTAGGGTTTGGAAATAAAGTTTTTTTAAAAAAAAAACTTTTGATAGATAAAGAAGGCAGATCTTCACAATATTGAGGAGGAAGCAGCTGCATATTTTGGCAACCATTTAGAGGAAAAGAGTGAATACATGAAATATTGCTGCAAGAATATAAAGGAGGAATCTAAATAGACAGCCAAGAAAAAAGTGAAGAGTAGAGAACAGTAAATTTAGGAGATCTCCATATGATGTTGGTTTCTCAAAGATGGTGTATAAAAAAATAACAGCCAGGGAGTGAGGAGAGAGGGATAGAAGCAAAAGGCTTGGAACAGTGAGCACCAAATCGAGGGAAAACTTTCCCGAGACACTTAAAAGATAATCAGAGAAACAGACTAAAGACTCAGAAAGGACAGTTTGTCTGGAGCTAAAAATGGAAAGAATCACAGGCAGACGCCTCCTACTATGTCAAACTCTTAATGGACCGAGAAATCTGCTGCACTAATAGCTCTGAACCAGTTGCTTTGCATGAGATTCTGGGCTAGTACAAATGACTTTGCCAAACTTCAATTTCTTATTTTAAACACAGAATAAATAATAATTTCAAAGTGTGTGTAGCATTAGAACTATCAAGTTGACTCATTGTGAAGAAGCCAAGGAGTTTTTATCCTCAAGAGTTTTCTGATACGATGCAGAGAAAGGCTTGATTGGCCACTTCTGCAACATGCCTTTCCCTCTCTGCTCCTCTCACCTTCAGAGTGTGTTTTGCCTCATCTTCTTGCTCATTCCTTTAGAGAATGCTGTGCCACCACTTCACTGTCTTCCTGGTCTGGCATATACGCTGATAGACCTGACATGGCCACAGAGAATTAATTGTTTATATAAATGTAAGAGTTTCAGTGACTTTAGATGACTCTCTGTTCTTAAGCTAGCTACTTATCTTACTTGGATAGAAGGTATGTTATTTGTAGATAATCAAATGGTAGATTTTGCTGAAAGTAACCCTAAAAACTGTCATTGGGATCTGAAATTAAAATAAAATCAAAGCCCAGCTTATAAAAGCAGCAATTGTCAAAGGGTGTTATTAACTCTGAACTATCACAAAGTAAGGGATCATTTAGTCGAGATTTAAATATCTGAATTTCTAAATGATACCATTTGGAATGATACCATTTTTTTTTCTGAAATGTTTTATTCTTTTAATCAATACATATTATATTAAGCATAGAATTTCCTTAAAAATTAGCAAATAACTCTCAGTTTCACTGTTAGGACATTGTTATAGAGAAGGAAACATCTTGCTCTTTTAACTTTTCTTTTTACATTTATCCACATTCCAAGTAGATTATCATAGTAAAGTTCTTCTGTGTTACTTTTGTCCAAGTTGTGACAACTGTTTAATGAACTGTGTAGCATTAAAAAGCTCACTGCAGCCATATAACATGTGTTTGCCTTGTTTCCCCTTTATGTATGGAATAGATCCTTTTCTGCTAGTTGGCCAGGTAAAGGAAAAAAGAGAAAGTTGATCAAAACATTCTTGACTATCAGTTGGAAAGAATGGAAGGAAACTAAAAGTGGGACTATTTTAAAGGCCTTAAACTTTGCTAGCTGATTTTATATACTTTAATCTCATTATGGCATTGATATCACTATCTGCATTTTAAAGGTACATAAACCTATATTCTGAGGTTAAGTCACTCCTTCACATTCACACAACTGTTAGGTGACAAACCCAGAATGCCCCAAACTGAAAGTTTTTCCACAAAGATTCAGAACAAAGCAAGCATGCTCACTTTTACCACTTCTATTCAATAGTACTAAAAGTACTAACAAAAGCAATTAAACCGGAGAAAAAAAAATAGACATCTAGATCAAAAAGGAAGAAGTAAAATTATCTTTATTTGCAAATATGATCCTACATTTAAAAACCCCAAAGATTCTACACACACACACACACACACAAAAGAAAAACTGGTAGAACTAATAAATGAATTCAGTAAAGTTGCAGGATATGAAGTCAACATATAAAATTAATAGCATTTTATATACCAATGAAAACCTAACTAAAAAAGAAATTAAGAAAGCAATCCCATTTATGATAGCATCAAAAATAGCTTAGGAATAAGTTTAATTAAGGAAGTAAAAGATTTGTACACTGAAAACTATAAAACATTGATGAAAGAAATCGTACAAAAGAAGAATAATGGAAAGATTTCCTATGCCCATGGATCAGAAGAAATAATATTGTTAAAATGTTCAAACTACCCAAAGCAATATATAGATTCAACTCAATCCTTATAAAAATCCCAACAGCTTTCTTCATGGAAATAGAGAAAACAATCCTGAAATTTGTATGGAAACATAAAGAACCCTGAATAGTCAAAACAATTCTGAGAAAGGAGAACAAAGTTGGAGGCATCACATTTCCTGATTTAAAGTGATATTACAAAGTGATAGTAATTAAAACAGTACAGTAGTGGACTAAAAACAGACACATAGAGCAATGGAGCAGAATACAGAGCCCAGAAATAAATCCAAACATATATGGTCAACTAATTTTTTGATAAGGGTAGTAAGAAGGCACAATGGGGAAAGGATGTTCTCTAAAAGGAATGTTAGTAGGAAAACTGGATTTTCACAAGTAAAATAAATGAAATGGGGCTCTTATACCATATATAAAAATCACTTCAACATGGGTAAAAGACTGGAAACCATAAAACTCCTAGAAGAGAACACGGGAGAAAGCTCCTGGGTGTCGGCCTTGGCAATGATTTTTTTTTTTTAGATAGTTCATGAAAAGTTCAGTTCACAAAAGCAAAAATAAATAAATGGGAATCTATTAAAATAAAAATCTTCTGCACAGCAAAGCAAACAATTATCAAAATGAATAAATGGCCCATGGATTGGGAAAAAATATTTGTAAATCATATATCTGATAAGCCGTTAATATTCAAATTTATGAAGAACACATACAATAAATAACCTTATTTTTTTAATGGGCAAAAGACCTGAATAGACATTTCTCCAAAGAAATAAACATTGCCCACAGGTATATGAGAGGATGTTCAACATCATTAATCATCAGGGAAATGCAGACCGAAGCCACTATGAGATACCACCTCACGCTCATTAGGATGGCTATTACCAAAAAATCAAAAAGCAGTAAGTATTAGCGAGGGTATGATGAAAAAGGAACTCGTATTCTGTTGGTAAAAAATGTAGATTCGTACAGCCTTTATGAAAAACAGTATGTGATTTCTAAAGAAATTGACAATAAAACTACCATATGACCTAGTAATCCTTTTTCTGGGCATATCCAAAGGAAATAAAACTAGCATCTCATAAAGATATTTGCACTCTCATGACCATGGCAGCATTATTCACAATAGCCAAGATATGGAAACATCCTAAGTATCTATCAACTGATGAATGGATATAGAAACTGTGACTGATACACACACACACACACACACACACACACACACACACACACACACACAAGGGAATATTATTCAGCCCTAAAAAAACCCAAGATCTTACCATCTGGCACAATGTGGATGAGCCTGAAGGACATTGTTAAGTGAAATCAGCCAGACAAAAAAAGGAAAACGTTTCATGATCTCACTTATATGTGGAATCCTAAAAACAAACAAACAATAAAACAAATATAGAGAAAGAACAAAACAGTGGTTTCTGGGGAGAAGGAAATGAGGAGACATAGGTCAGAGGATACAAAGTAGCAGATATGTAGGATGACTAAGTCTAGAGAGCTAATGTACAACACGAGGACTATGGGTAATAAATTGGTGCTGTATTTGGGATTCATGCAAAATGAGTAGATTTTAGCCAAAAAAAAAAAAAAGAGGTAATAACTACATGAGATGATGAATACATCCATTTGATTCACTATTGTAACCTTATTTTACTTCTATATGTATCCCATAACAAAACATATTCAGTTAGCAGTGACCATAGTTTTAAGTATCCCTGTTGTTCACATGCTCCTCCCTAAGAAGTAATAATCACTGTGCCCAGCACTGTGGCTCATGCTTGTAATTCCAGCACTTTGGGAGGTCTTGAAGTCCTGAGGTCAGGAGTTAAGACCAGCTTGGGCAACAGGGGCAAATCCCGTCTCTACTAAAAATGCAAAAATTAGCCAGATGTGATAGCATGGTAGCATGGTGGCATGCACCTGTAATCCTAGCTGTTCGGGAGGCTGAGGCACGAAAATCCCTCGAACCTAGGAGGCAGAGGTTACAGTGAGCCGAGATCACACCCTTGCACCCCTGCCTGGGTGACAGAATGAGGCCCTGTCTCAAAAAAAAAAAAGGAATAATAATGATAATGATAATATCTCTTGATGTTTATTGAATGATACTTATGTAGACATCCTACTAATCATGTAACCTGGATGTTTGATTTGTGTTTTCATTTCCACCCTGTAATGCTGGCTTTCTTGATACCTCTCTCTAACAAATAAATATACTGAATGAAGCTTAGATTTAATGACTTGAACATAGTCACAAAGCTAGTAAGTGGTCAAGTAAGGTTCTACCATAGAAGGTCAAATTTTGGTCTTTAACCATAGCATCTATAAACAAAGATATGCTTTTATATTATCAACCAACACTTCTTAAAGGGGCAAGGTGATTTGAAGCATGTTTCCTGTGGTAAAAATATTCTTAACATGGCTGATTTTTAGCTATTTCAATGTGAAATCACTGGCTTATAGTATACCTGAAAATTTAATTATCAGTGCTTGTGATCCTGTACGTACCAGCTCTACACAACATCAGACATGCACTTTGATGTATTAGGGAAATTTGTTTAATGATTCAATATGTCAAAAAGGCTAAAATGCTCACCTAATATGTCTTAGAGCCACCTGGTTGGAGTTGGGTAACATTGGTGTGAACTAACGTGGTTAGTTTTGAAGTAAAAGTGGTACTTGAACTCAGGGTCTCAAACAATGGGAGACACTTAGGGTGGTAGAAGGGCGTCCCAGGTGCAGAGTCATGAGCAAATAGGGAATGTCTGGGAGATAGTGAGATTAGACAGGCCCAGAGTAGCTTAGGAGGAAAAGTCTAGAAAGGAACTCATTTGACAGAGGAACATTTCATTTAAGGTCTTAAATGACTGGGGGACGGGAGCTGAGATCTTCAGCTTCCTTGGTTTGGCCTGTGGGGAAGGCAGTGGTACCCATCCAGAAGGCAACACCTCTGGGTGCCGGCATTTTATATTTTTCTGTGGATCACTCCAGGTGTTCAGATTTGTAATTTCACTTTCAATCAATTCCACTGGAATTGTTTTATATGCAGATATGAATGATACATATTTGAAATTAACTTGAACCAAAAATTTTTTAAAGACTTTCAGTGCCCCAAATTTGAGATAAAATAAATAAATAAACTCCTTTTTATTTCATTTTTCAAATGTTAGTCCTTAGTAATCTAAGGACTAAACAAAAATGCTAAAAAACAAAACAGTTTGTGTTATTTCATGTTCTTGTCTGGAATTCTGTTGCATACTCAGAGACGAAAACCCCCGAAGG